>JBAIZL010000002.1:134346239-134388739 GCA_036971475.1 Prosapia bicincta | reverse complement strand
AACAATTATACTTTCCTAAAAGTGTTTATCCTTATCTGATGAAGAATATGTAATAAAAAAAACAAATTGTCTAGTTAAAACTATGGTTAGTTGTAATCAAAGGCTGCATATAAATTACAATAATACATGGAGCAATTCACTGATTTCGCTGCCCAAGAATTTCAATCAATTTTTCAATTCTTTTTATTAGTTTACACTCTCCTTATATATATATATATAAAACTTGTTCAAATTTTGTTTTGTTAATAAAATACTTTTTATTCATCCACTCAAGTTCAAATACATTTTTTTTATAGGGAATGACGCTTGATGTTAATAAAGATTTTCAAAATACTAATTCAATAAGTAATTTCGCTTTCTCTTTTGCCACCTGATATTGTGATCTGTCCTATGTATATACATGTTTATATTATTTGTAATTATATAATAAAAAGTAACTAAAATAAAATTTTTTGTTGTTAACCTAAGTAGGGATTGACTTTAATAAAAATAAATAATTATATTACTTGCATTTGTTGATTCCATCTTCGCGTGAGCTACTACTAATCACTAAACGCTTTTAAAAGTTTTAAACTTGCCTACAGTAGCACTTACTTTGCTTGTTGAGGATGGCCGTTTTGGGAGATTTGGCCCTTTGTCAACTCAGACCGTAACTACAGTCGGAGTTGACAAAGGGACACATCTCCCGAAACGGCCGTCCTCAACAAGCAAAGTAAGTGATACTATAGGCAAGTTTAAAACATTTAAAAGTGTTTAGTATATTACTTGTTTAAATTAAAATTTTATGTATTAGCAACTTGGTAAATTTGTAAACCAAATTTTCTAAAATTTAAAGCTAAATAAAACAACAAATTTAAAATATCAATAAAGTATCAAATTAAACTTTAGAATTAACGTTAGTCTAACTAAAATAGATTTTTTTTTAAATATTTCAAAGAAACATTACTTTAGATTTCAAATTTTGGGGATAGAATGTTAAGCAACTTTAAAAAACGATTATTTTACAAAAATATATAAGAGCATACTAAAACAGTTGTTTTTTCACATCATCCACTTAAAGACAATAAACTTTTTTACAATTTTTATATATTTTTCATGAAATCTTCTTTTCTTTACTAAACTTACAAAATTTCATATTCCCGCCATTTTGTGTTGGAAGTGATTGTTTTCTAAAACGTTTTTAAAACAGTTTTGGTTAAACTAGCAATTGCAACATATTTTGAATTTAATACCCATAGCTATTTTAAAGATATTTTTTTGTAAACTCACAGACAGATTAAGCTGGGGGAAACCTAGAAATAATAGACAAGATAGGTTTATACTTTGTAAAATATGTTTTGTTTATTTTGACCTGGTAAACATCTAGGGAATTTTAATATATTAATTTATGCAGACTCATGAATCTGCAGTGAAGCAATACTCCAAGAAACTGGACATATTATACGTCTTTTAGCATTTTTAGTTATTTGAATGTTGTAATACTTTTATAATGTAATTGTATTTAAATAACTTTGTACTTAGTTTAATAACTATATTTTTAAGACTTTGATGTTTTGTAAATACTGTTATACAGTTTCAAGGTTGTATAAATATATAATTATATTCATTGATAAAAATATATTTTGTATTACAGTTTACAGTATTATAGCGGCACAACATATGCGCACACTTACCCAGCTTGTGGGGCAAGACTGCTTTTTTTAGGTACGAAGAAAAAATTGTAACTATGAAAAACTATATAAGTATAAAAATACCATTATATTCCAGTTTGGCAATAAAGGTTAGCAAGTTTAATTGCAGTATTTGTGTAATACATTTTGCATTAATGAAACTGGCAAAGCCTATTTGTTTCTTGGCTGCACGGTCTTTCTCCATCTTACTCCACATAGGGTAGTAGAGTAAGAGAACACTTAGCACAATCATTCAATCTGAAGTATTTAAAAAGATATCACTAACAGAAAGAGGTTTTTCAATTCCTACTATTAGTTCACACTCTCCGTATGTATATCTTGTTCAAATATTCAATCATTAATAAAATACTTTTTATTCATCCACCTAAGTTCAAATACATTTGTTAAAACTTGGAAGTGGATGACAACTGATGTTAATAGAGTTATGTAAAATGCTAATTCATTAATTAAACTTAATGATATAATTTTAGTTTTGTATTGGAGGAAAACCTTTCAAAAAGGGTCAAGGTATGCAGTATAGTTATTCCATCCCATTTAGCTCTACATAAGTGATATATTATTTCAACAAACAGATGATTTTATGTTATAGGCTGTGTGATAGAACAGCTGTTTGAACACATAGCTCATGTTACTTTATTTATATTATTTTTAATTATTTAAACAAAGCAACTAAAATAAAATGGTTACTTGTTGACCCAAGTAGGAATTGACTTTAAAATATTTTTGTATATATTACTTATTTTAGTAAGGTTAGAGTGTTTAAATATATAGATTTGTCATGCATATTATCTTCTATAGAAAATGATTGTTTTACACTGAACAACAAAATATAATATAATTTATGATACTAAATATCTATACTTACGGAGGGTCAGGGCTGACTGGGGTAGGTGAGCACAGGAACATCCGGATTCTAGAAACAATTAAAGCACTTGAATCAATTTCCAAAGAACTTTGTTGTGTCTTACAAGCAGAGTGAATGAATGTTATAAGTATTATTGTTAGACTAAGCAGTGACCAGTTTATCTTATAGAACAAGATATTCCTCAAGATATGGATTATTTCCTAGCCCTGATTCACTTGCAATAGTAACCTTTACTAAACTCTTTCTCCTATTAGTTCACACTTTCCCTATAAATATCTTGTTCAAACTTTTAATCCTTAATAAAATCATTTTTATTCATCCACTTAAGCAAAATAAATTTTTAAAATCTCGTAACAGATGACACTTAATGTTAATACAGTTTTTTCAAATATTAATTCATTAATTTAATTCTATTTATTAATTTTAATAATTGATTTTGCTTTCTATTTTGCCACGTAATATTGTGGGTCTGTCATATGTATATACATATTTATATTATTTGTAATTATTTAATAAAAATTATATAAAATAAAATTTTGCTGTATTGAAATAAGTAGGAACTGATTTTAAAACTTTTTTTTTTGTTACTTGTTTCCTATAAACTTCAGAAATAAATAATGTTAGTGGAAAAATCCAGAATACATTATTCTTCAAGAAGATACTTGTTTGGTTGCCTATATCTTTAATGGTTTCTATTTTAAAATTACATTACTAAACCATTAAAGGTGTGCTTTTACACTTTTAGAACTATACATTCCAAAAGTATGCACTTAGATCTGTATGATCAGGCCAGGATTTAGTACTAGGCCCACTTGGCCTAGGGATGCAAGGCACATGTTAAAAACTATTTTTTCAAGTAACAAGAAACATATTTGTGATAAGGTGAACTGGTTTGATTTTTCTTCTTTTATATAGTTTATAACTGTATGTACTGATTATTCATTGAAGTTTCATAGTCAGTGGCAGAGTTCCCATTAGGCACACTAGGCACGTGCCTATGGGCGCAGCCTCGAGGGAGCGGCAGGCGGCAGCCGTTTTTTTTCTTTTTTGTACCGATGAGTTTTAGTGACAATAGTAATAGTACCTAGTTAAATTTGGTGAATGTCATAATGTGAACCTCACATCATAAAAAAAACTAAAAAGTTGGGGAAAAGTATTTTCTTTTTTACATTTTACGGTAAAAATAAGCCTATTTGGGTATTTCGATCGTGTCAGAAGTTGGGCGTAGAGCTGAGTGAGAGCAGTACTCGCAACATGCACGGCACCGTAGTGAGCGCTGACTCAGGCTGACTCAAGTCTGACTGTCGCGACAACTTCAATAATCTACTGCTTGCCCTGCGTCGCGTCTGCCCAGCGATAGAGGGCATTGTCAGTGTCACAGTGGTGTGTAGGCAGATAATAATAGCAGTCGAATTTTTACAGAGGCTTATCAACGTTAAAGTGTATTATGGGTGTTGTGTATTTGTCAGTTATACATAATTAAGTTTTTTTATATGTTATCAAAAACAGTTATACCGTAAGTACCCTGGCCATTTGATTTGACAATGTCTTGCATATAATCCTAAAGTACTAACCATATAATAACACTGATAATTAATAAATATTCTATTAATAATAAAACGTTATTTTAAATAGTAGTACTGTATATACTGGCCTACTGCCTATTAGAATATAAATATTATTTTCTGTTTTAAAAATACGACATGCAGACTGCAGTCACTACCGGCATTACCCTACTAAAGAATTTATTTTTACATTTTATAATATTATCTTTTTTGTTATCATTTTCATCCGAAATATTAAAAAGGCAACGATTAAGGAAATAAGTCCAGTTAAACCTTTTTATTCACTCGCTTGCAGTACACAGAAAAAAGTTATCATCCTGAAAGACAGTGAACGCACTGTTTATTTATCGAGCTTGCCGTCCACCTAAATTACTTACTTTATTTAATTTATGTGTACAACCAATTACCAAACTGTTTAGTAACCGCTTTTGATTACTTTTGTCTATAGTTTATTTTGTAAATATACCTACATAAAACGCTGAAACATTACCAATATCAAATAATGAGTGACAATAAACGAAAAAAGTGAAGTGGGGCAGCATTCCACAAACTGGCAAATGAAATGCGTCAGAAGGAGGAAAAGTTGTTAGGCTCAATAAAAAGTGTTGACAGCTATTTTTCAAAAAACAAAAAATCAAATGAAAATAACCAACGTGACGACATTGACAACAACGACCAAAATGATGAAACCTATGACAATCTAAGTCAGTCTAGCAGTAAGACTAAGAACGAAAATAGTGAGGTGAGAATTGTTAACATTTTCGAAGACCATGAAACAGACAGTGACAAATGTTCGAACGATGCTGAAATTAAAATCACTACTGGGGCTTGTGAAGCGGTTGTGCAAGTAGACAATGCAGGTGCTGGACCTATAAGTGACGATCCCATTGAATGGATAGTAAATTACCCTACTATTGAAGCTCTGTTACGGCGGGGTATTAATAAAAACAAGAACTGTGATTTTTCAAACTCCAAAAGGCATTTGGCCTTTTGACAGCAAATACTTTTTAACGTCAATTAGCTAATGGTGAGATAAGGTCAAGGGATTATTTAGTTTACTCTCCTAGCAGTGGGTCTGTTTTCTGTGCTTCATGTAAGCTTTTTGGTTCAAAATATGTAGCAGTTTGTAAACCAAAAGTTTCTATTGAAGGTACATCAGATTGGAAAAATATTGCAAGCATTTTGGCCACACACGAAAACTTTCAAGACCATAAAAATTGTGAGCTGGATCTATTAGCACGAAAAAAGAGCTTAGGAACAATTACTAATCAGTTTGATTCATATGTAGAGGCTGAAATAAAATATTGGAGAAATGTACTTGCTAGAGTTTTTGCGGTAGTAAAAAAATTAACAAGCAGAGGCCGCCCCCTTCGCGGCCATGCTGAAAAATTTGGTTCATTGCACAATGGAGAATATATGATGTCATTAGAACTTATAGCTGAATTTGATCCGTTTCTGGCTAAACACATTGAGCGATACGGGAACCCTGGTGCTGGAAAAACGTCTTACCTATCTTCAACCATATGTGATGAAGTTGTCAATTTACTTGCCAGTAAAGTAAAGAAGATTATCGTTGATGATATCAAGAGTGCAAAATATTTCTCTGTAATAGTAGATTCAACCCCAGATATCTCTCACACGGATCAATTGCCCTTTGTAATAAGGTATGTTGGTAAAGATGGTTTACCTGTTGAACTGTTTTTACTATTTATTCCCAATACCGGTCACAAATCAGAGAACTTGGCTGCCGCTGTGTTAAAAGTTTTAGAGTCAAATTACATTGACATAAATGATTGTCGTGGACAATCATATGACAACGCAAGTAACATGTCTGGGATTTACTCCAGCCTACAAGCTCGTATAAGGAAATTAACCCTAAAGCACTTTATGTCCCGTGTGGTGCACATTCACTAAACTTAGTGGGCACATGTGCTGCAAGCTGTTGCCAAGAGGCATGCACGTTTTTTAATTTAGTTTAAAATGTATACACATTCTTCACGGCTTCTACAAAACGTTGGGAGAATTTAATGGAACACCAGGTACATAAATGTAATACTATAAAGGGTTTATCTGATACGAGGTGGTATGCACGTGAAGATGCTTGCAGAAGCTTGTGTGAAAACTGGGAAACCTGCATATTTATCAGAACAACCCGTGTGAAAAACCTCTTGCAAGTAATGAGGCTTCTGGCATTCTTAATGGAATGTACAGATTAGAAACCGCATTCATGTTGGAGATTTGGACAGACATATTAGAAATGTTTCAAAAAATAAGTACAACTCTTCAAAGTGTTGATACGTCCATTGAGAGAGTCAACCGACTCTGTGATTCTCTTGTAAACTATATGGACTCTCTTCGTGGTATGTTTGATCTATATGAAAAGAAGGCAATGGATCGATGTGAATGGTGTGAGTGTGTTTATGACACTTCTCATAAATGTTTGCCCAAGAGAAAATGTCGTCCAGATGAAGGGAGTGGAGAAGAAGTTGTCCTTACAGGGAGAGACAAGTTTAAAATGGAAACTTTTTATGTTATTATTGACAGGCTTACAAGTGAACTAATAAAAAGAAAAGAAGCATATTCTATTATAGCTGACAGATTTTCTGTATTTTCTGACCTTTCAAACAGAGAACCAAGAGACATTATAGAGCATGCAGCAAAACTACAAAACCATTACAGTAGTGATCTGGAGTCATCCTTTGGAAGTGAGTGTGTACATTTTTCAAACTTGATAAAGTTCAATAATTTGACATGCACACCTCTTTCTATGAGCAAGTTTCTCAGAGAAGACAACTTGCAGGATACATTTCATAACATAGATATAGCTTTGAGAATGTATTTGTGTACTGCGGTTAGCAACTGCTCTGCAGAAAGGTCATTTTCGTCCCTGAAGAGAATCAAGTCATATCTACGTTCTACCCTCAAAGAAGACAACTTGTAGAATACATTTCCTAACGTAGATATAGCTTTGAGAATGTATTTGTATACTGCGGTTAGCAACTGCTCTGCAGAAAGGTCATTTTCGTCCCTGAAGAGAATCAAGTCATATCTACGTTCTACCCTCAAAGAAGACAAATTGAATTCTCTTGCAATTCTCAACATTGAAGCTGATATCCTTAACATCCAAGACTTTTCTTTTGAACAATTAATAGAAGAATTTTCTATTAACAAAGCAAGACGTAAACCTTTAATGTAAGAATAAATGTTTTAGTCATACGTAGGCTACAAGTTTTGTTTCTGCAATATTTATATAAATATTAAACCTTAAACCACCATATTCCACTTAGAAAGTATATTAAGTCTAATTTTTACACCATGTTTTCATTATAAACTATTATCCAAAAAAGTAAAAACATACGTTAATTGTTCTTGTTAATACTAAGAGGCTGGAAATATTAATTCTTAATCTTGTGTGTAATAAATAATACTTTCTAATCTCAAAAGTATCCTTATTTTCACTTGTCTTCACCAACAAATATGAAAGTGAAGTAATGTATGTATATTTTCAAAATATATTTCATTAAAATATAGTGCCCAATATATAGTATATTATTATACATTATTATTTATTATGTACTTTACGTTTATTATTATTGCATTAGGACAGTAAACTATGGTCAGCACGGTAATCGGTATTTAATTTAAACGTAAAATGCATTATTGCATGAATACCAACATATTTTTTAATCTTAAAGCGCATCATTATTAAAAGTTAATTATTTTTTTATTATGCATTTCTTTGAACAGGCATGAAAACGGATTCGTATGGTGTAAATTAAAAGCATTATATTACGTTGGGACGTTTCCAATAAATTCGCGAACTGGGCGCAAAGGGCGGGCGGCCAAATTGTGCCTAGGGGCGGCACCATGGCAAAGTCCGCAACTGTTCATAGTTGTCACTATAAAAATGTCAATCCTTTAGTGAAGTATGCATCATGTTCAGGTTACTCTATAAATCCGATAAATTTCTACTTTTGGTATCACTCGGCAAAAAAACCACTACTTGCAAATATTTGTCAGCCAACGTGTTTCAAGCTAGGTCAGTGTATTGTTCAATGCTGTGAGTCATGGACAAGTCCCTTGAAAAATGCACTAACCCAGTGTGAAACACATGTAGTAATTTATATAAAAAATCTCAAGATCTGCGAATATAAAATGGTCTTTTGCAGCAAAATAATACATAAAGAAACAGTTGTGTTGTCTTGATTGAATCAGGACTTTTTAACTTTCAGTGATTCAACACAAAGGTGAGCTATTCTCAACAAAACTGTACTCTACTACTACCAAATCTTTATATGAATGTCAACACACCACAATGCTTTGCTAGTAAATAAAATAGAGAAGAAATTGTGGGGAGATCATATGAAACAGCTAATAATAGTCATTAAATACCATCATCAAGAAATGATGCCAATTGTCAATGACTTAAAATGGTAAATGTTATAAATTCAAGAGCAAAAGAAATGCTCATAATTTTACAACAAAATTTAGAACGCACTGAGCTACAATAAAATATTAATTAATTGCTCTTTTGTTTTATTATATCTATATACCCTGAAAGTGAAAATGCCCTTAAAACTACACAATTTGCTATTTAAATTTTACACAATTTGTGACAGGATTCCTCCCCCCCCCCAGTAGTCAGACGGCCATAATTATCCCTAATAATAAACTAAACTTTGAAGACTCTCTTGATTGACTCAAAATTTTGTTTTATATTACATTTTGATGGTGACATCAAGAAATACCATTTTAAACAGAATTAATACGGTAAATATAATACTAAACAGACTTAGGATATACTATTATTTGTGTTTTTTTTTTCAAGCTGTGAGAAACCATTTTAATAATACAGAAGATGCTGTTTGAGGGATGGAGATGCAAGAAAATGTACAAAGCCAAATCCTGACACAATAGGAGGATATCTTTATGGTGTGTGAATTTAACAATACTGTGACGAATGTTTGTACTATATCTGATACTAAATGTTATAAATTCAAAAGCAAAAGAAATGCTCATTATTTTACAACAAAAATTGCTCTTTTGTTTTATTATATCTATATACCGTGAGAGTGAAAATGTCCTTAAAACTACCATTTAAATTTTACATAATTTGTGACAGGATACACCCCCCCCCTCCCCAGTAGTCAGACTGCCATAATTATCCCTAACCAGAAACTAAATTCTGAAACCTCTCTTGATTGACTCAAAGTTTTGTTCTATATTACTTTTTGATGGCGACTTCAAGAAATACCACTTTAGACAGAATTAATACGGTAAATATAAAACTAAACAGGCTTAGGATATACTACTATTTGTAGTTTTTTTCAAGATAGTAGTGATGAGGGATCAACGAACTTGCTTGTAAACACATTTATTATATACTTGTATGTATATAAAAGTATGTAGCTCTACAAGTATGATTGTATGTTGCAAGCGCGTTGAAACAGTGGACAAAGTACAACACCCTTTCAAAAATCCTAAACGAGTTGGGTTGAAGTTGCAGTTGTGTTGAACTCTTGGACAAAGGGACTTGAATTTCAATAAAATGACAGGTTCCCAATTGTACTTTTTAAAAAGCCAAAATGGATAGACACTCCTACAATACTATGAATTATAGTCAAAGCTAAGTTAATCAGAAAACCTTGCAAAACTGTTCAGAGTACCATAAGCTGATAGACTTATCATATGCATCAATAGACGGAGCAACAAAAGTAGATTTTAAGATATCACTCTTCAAAGTTTATTTACTCAGTGTTAGATTAAGGGATTGCCATTTGCTCTTTTATTTTTTTCATGACAATCAGATGCTAGAATACTGTGAGGAATGTTTGTACTATAGCTTCAATGTTTATCTACCAGAATTTGCAGTTATCTCAATTTTCAAGAAACGGTGGTTTGTTTAACAAAGGACTTATGATAGCTGATGAGAAATAAAAAAATATTCAACACAAACCTTTAACCTTCTGACCCTCCGCCTTTTGAAGAGAAGCAGTTGATGGGTCCATTTCCAGTCGTGCATTATACAGCTGATTCTTCCAAGTATCCTGATCATACTGGAACAAACTTTATGAGTTTTTTTCAAAAAATTAGGAGTAATGACTTAAAATGGTAAATGTTATAAATTTAAAAGCAAAAGAAATGCTCATAATGTTATAACAAAATTTAGAATGCACTGAGTTACAATAAAATATTAATTATTCACTATTTTGTTTTATTATATCTCTATACAATGAAAGTGAAAATGCCCTTAAAACTACCATTTAAATTTTACACATTTTGTGACAGGATCCCCCCACCCCCCATTAGTCAGACTGCCATAATTATCCCTAATAAAAAACTAAATTTTAAAGCCTCTCTTGAATGAGTCAAAATTTTGTTTTATATTACTTTTTGATGGTGACTTCAAGAAATACCACTTTAGACAGAATTAATATGGTAAATATTAAACTGAACAGGCTTAGGAAATACTATTATTTGTAGTTTTTTTCAAGATCGAACATAGTAGCGATGAGGGATCAAAGAACTTGCTTGTAAACACATTTATTATATACTTGTATGTATATAAAAGTATGTAACTCTACAAGTATGATTGTATGTTGCAAGTGCATTGAATAAGCCAAATCCTGACACAATAGGAGGATATCTTTATGGTTTGTGAATTTACCAATACTGTGAGGCATGTTTGTAGTATATCTGATAAGAAATAAAAATATATTCTCACACAAACCTTTAACTTCCTGACCCTCCGCCTTTTGAAGAGATGCAGTTGATGGGTCCACTTCCAATCACACAATATACAGCTGATTCTTCGAAGTATCCTGATCCTACTGGAACAAACCTTTATGAGTTTTTTTTCACAAAATTAAGAGTATATGAGTGTGGATTTACTTACCATAGCTTTTTCTTGATAGTCTTTAGTTCTTCTTTGTATGAATGTCTTCTCCAGAAAAATCAACCAAAATTCAGAACAAACACACTTTAACAACTTATGTTATATTACTGCCTTGTGATATATTAATACTAATTTATTTTTTTTTTTTTACAAGACTAACAACTAAAAGAGCCCAAATAGCTGAAACAAAAAGTACAAGTTAGTTAATAAATATAATATATTACAACAAAATGAAGAATAACAAGTCCTACAACACCCTAATAGGGGGAGGGGACGCGATCCCTAACTCAATTGATTGTTTATCCTAAATACTAAGTTTTCCTGAAAAAGAACACAAGTATTAAAAAAATCATTGTATAAATACCTTGTATAACATTGTATAATGTAGATCCATGATGGTCCTTGAAGTTCTGCGTAGTTACATTTTTGGAGAGTAAGACTGTGTTTTTTCTAGAAATTTAATTATTAAATCTTTTATAGAAAATAAATTCTGTTGAAACCTAAATTTTCCTAAATAAATTTTCCTAAATAAATTCTCCTAAATGTATTAAATAATAGATATTCCTAATTTCTTTTATAAATTTTATATAAAATTCTAATTTTTCCTATATTTTTGAAAACAATATTTCATTAATAAACTATTACTTTAAGATCTTTAATAGTAAAAAAAAGATTGATAAAAACCTATTTATGAAGTTTTTATAGTTTTACTAAATTTGAGCATAGAAAAATATTAAAAATTTGAAATAATCATCTAATATTGAATCCAAAAAGTGTTTGAAATTTTTATTTCAATTTAAAGAGTTTTAAAATATTTGTCTCTTACTCAGTAGAAGTCTGAAGATCTCTGAAAAGTTGAAACAACACACCCAAGTTAGTATAAAAACAATGAACATGTCAGCTGAACATTTAGGACCAAGTGATGAATTCGTATACAAACATATAACGAAACAGAAGTTTGTCAAATATTTTTGTGTTAGTTTAGTGTAATGTAAGTGTTGTGGATTGGAGGGATACAGATTGGAACATACAACGTGACCGAAATTATTATTATCGCACGGCAGGCCAACAAACTTCCATTCCATTATGAGGACATGTCACCATACCTTATTGTTAGTAGGGAACATAGGCAGAGAGGGCAAACAAGAACTAACTACATCATGCAAAGGGCTTCTCCACCTGCAAGAAACAATTACACCCCTCTCTAACCTCTGTACAACATGAACATGCAGGGAATAAGTAAGGTATAATGAGGGATATGTTAAGCTGACATGTTGGGCACTACCTAAGACTCACCCAGCTGCGACTTTCAAACCTGAAACAGAAAAAAAACAGTTTTTAAGGGAGTGTTTTTCCATTTGACATAACCAAACTCAAAGTTTGTATATACACTTTATACAACAATAATTTAATACTGAGTACAACATCAAAACTAATTAGTACCTGAGGATGTTCATAATATCCTGATACTCTATTGACCATAATTTTAAATTTGTATATTTAATATTTATACTTTTCGGTATTTTTTGAAGTCTGAGTGCACAATGGGATGCATTTGCCACAAGTGATGTTCTCGTAAAACCATGAAAGTAAGTGCTAAGTCCGAATGCTGTAATATATGTCATAGTGCTCAAACATATTTAATATTTTGGATGTTCTAAACAATATGAAATATTAGACCACCAATTATTTATTTATTATTTTTTGTTTGAGGATATATTAAGCTACTGGACCTTGCATTTTTCAAATGTAACACTAAAAATAAAACTGCTCAAACCTGTCACTGAGTATAGAAAATTAGGTTCAATATAACCTATTGATGTAAACATTTCTTGGAAACTCGAATCATTTTTTTTGCATACCATATTGATATAACCATTTCTTGGAAACTCGAATAATTTCCTATGCACACCAAATTGATATAAATATTTCTTGTGCCTGACTCTTCATTTACTTTCAAATATATAAAATAAGGTCGAATAGGAACAGGGTCGAATATAACGGAAGCTGAAAATATCGGGACTCCAATTCTCAAGACTCTATTTTAGCTTCCGTCTCTTCCGCTACGATGTCTGTTTTTTTTTGTAAACATCAATGGTGTTTTCATAGGATTATTTAAATATTTTCTGTCTTTGCTATTGAGGTATAAATAATGACATCTTGTATATTTCTTCACTAAACACAGCCACATTTATGTTTTATGAAACTGGGAATAATGTAATGCCAAAGAGTCATGCCGAAGAGAAATTGTGTACAATAATTACGGATAAACTTACCTTATATTTAGGACAATGTCACTTTGTAGCAGTAAAGATGTCTTGTTGATTAAAGTTGCTTTCTGTGTTGTTATTGGTTGAGACTCTTGATAAAATTGGAGACGGTGTCCTCTTCATTATGCTAACATTATCTTCTTGGAGCACTTTTCTAGTTAAAAAAAACACAAAAATGTTTCAATAAATTGTTTTTATTGCCAATTTATTATTTTCTCTCTGCTCCTAATTTTTTTATTTGTTATTGTTTTTATATGTTTTACTAATTCCTTTTGCTATAAGAAATTAATATTGTAACTAGTATCTTTCATATTTATGACCTAAACATGTACATTGTTGTAGAGAAACCAGACAAAAGTAAACTTTATAGTTTGTTTATAGAAAATGTTTTTTTTTTTAATGAATTACTATTTTTAAGTAAAAAACTTTATAAAAACCAATACAATAGCATTTGTTCCAAGAAGCAATACATTTTAAAGATCTCAGTGATAAGTCATGATTGTAAACATTCTATTACCCATCACTCCATTATTCCGTCACACCTGGCTTGTACAAAAATATATTGTGTTAAATATAAGGTTTAATATTTTATACATAGTTCTGATTAGTTAAAGGGAGGGAGATAAATGAGAAGTGCCAAAGCAAATAGGGATCCATTAAGATTTTTGGTCATTTATCTAACTTAACTCATTGCGACAAACTGCAGTTGGAATTTCTGAAAGCTACAAGCAGCTATATTTTTGTTAAGTCATGCTAATAATATCGAGAGTTTGACAGGATAGTGATTGATGGGTTCATACTGTGCAAAGGGGCGTTACACCCTGCTAAAACAAAATAAATTTAGACTTAAGTTGAAGTATTTCTAATGAATTAAAATTCATGATAGAAAACATTCATGTATATTCAAACATCTATACCAAGAATGAAGACTGGAGAAGAGGCCATTAGAGGTTTGGTGAATGAGTCAGATACGCAGCTACCACCCAAGACTATAGTGTCTAAAGATGGCAAGATAAGAGAAACTACACTATCTATTCCTACTGAAATCGATTACATAAAGACATTACACATCAGTATAGCCTCAAGACTTCAGAAGGGTAAGTTCGGTTACAAAATCCTATTTAAAATTCTTTTTCCTTTGAAACTGACAAAATAATAATAATTACAATACATTTAAAAAACAATTTTTAAAACTAAATTTTGAATAAAATTTAAATGAATATTAAGTATTATTGGCTTAGTTGATAAAAAGCACATTTAAAATTTATGAATTACATTTCAAAAGTGTGAAAATTATTAGGCCATTTCATAAGCTCATCAAATATAAAGATATTAAGCATTAAAAATTGTAATTATATGTTGTATGATTTGTAATAGTAAAAGGTTTTCTTTTATCTTTGATCAATTTATTGCATTGAATTTGATAAGGGCTTTGAAGATATCAAAAGGTTTTTTTTTTTTGTTATTGTCGATACGAGAAACATATCTTATTGAAAATAGGAAAAATGCTTCATGATACAAATTGAAACTGTGTTATATTTACTAGAAAGTAAGAAGATATTTTATTCCTAACATTTATTTGGGTAAATTGTGAAAACCCTTGAGAGATGAATTGTCCTAAACTCTTTGACCTGTGACTTTGGGCAAATAAATGCTCACTCGAATATATAAACACAACCTTACACACAATCAGGGATTTAAATAAATCTTGCCAATAACCAAGAAATATTCATTCCATTATATATTCTTTGATTTTTAAATTAAATAAAAATAAATTTAATTCCTTTAAATTTTTAAAAATGTTGGTTGATGTAATCATCTTGAATTCACTGACTAAACTATATTTAAAAAGTACTTAACTAAGATACCTACCATTGGTAGAGGGTTAGCTTTGTAAATGGAACTAAGGTAATGAAACGAGTGAACAAGTAAGCCATTACGTATTCACTTAGTTAGGTACTTTTTAAATATAGTTTTATAAGAGGTTTTAAAAATTTCAAAATTTGTGCATATTTGAATTTTAATTCTAATATGAAGTAAATTAACTAAGTAGTGGAAGTCCGGGCAAAGTGATTTTTCGATATAATTTCCTATCTTGATTTACTGAAGGTCTAAGGGCCTAATAGGTGAACTAAATGAAGGAAACACAAATGAAGCGTCACCACAAGACCCAGCACCATAGTGTCGTTTTAAGCACAAGGCTGTGTGTTGTTTGAATTTGTTGCTTCTGAAAAAACATTCAAGTTATTTTCTTTGAAAAAACTTGTATGTTACAAGCTTAATTGACTGCTTATTCCTTTCCTTTTCCATAACGTTTCTTGCAAAATAAAAAGTTTAACGATTATGGGTAATTTCATTACTTTTTTAAAAATTGTGCAGGCCGGGTAAAGTGGATTACTATTTACTTTGCCCAGATATATTTTATGCATGTATACTTCACTCATCATACAATAAAACTAACAAATAAATTATTTAAAACAAACTGAAACCAAATTTGGTTTTCAGATGGTATATAAATATGAAATAGATGGTCTGAAGAAATTTTAAAATTAGCCATAAAATCTATTGAAGATGGTTTCAATTCCATTTCAGGGTCGTCAAAATCTTACAGTATTCTTTTTGCCCCTCTTAGCAAGAAATGAGATTTAAAGAAGTCTTACAAAAGAAAAAACCTTACCAATTGTCAATAATAAGAAAAACTCACATTTTTAAAAGAGAAAAAAGATTACCATTGTTTAATTTTCCAGGAAATATAAGAGGACCCCCTCTGGATGATTGGATACAGTGCGGGCAGTGTCTTGAATAGTCGCATGAAGGTTGTTCAGACTGTTGTGGATTGGGATCATATTTCTTTGATTTATGTATCAACAGATAAAGTTGACACACAATATAATTTCTTTTAATTCTACTTAATATTAAAAATTTAAAGAGTGTAAAGTATATAGCTTTAAATTTTGTGGTGTAATGTGTACTCTTAAATTAAGAGTTATTTTGTGAAATTAAATGTTACAGAGATATTTTGTGCTTGTGTGCATTTTATCCCACCATATTTCAATTTTCAGGTTAATGAGTACAAAATTCACATTGCCTGGGTTACATTATTCACTTTGCAGGCTACCTTAGGGTACCTGGGCAAAGAGAATAATTAACATTTATGTATAAATGATATATTTACATCCCTGTTTTTTAGATTAGTTAATAACTATTTTCCTATCAATAGATGATGTATTTTAGATGATATTTAACACTATGACAGAATCTTTTTTACTTTATTCAAGATTTGTCAGCGGTTTAAAAAAAAGTTATCCACTTTACCCTGGCCTCCAAACAATAAATGTTCAAAATATATTACATACATTAATGACAGTTAATCTCAAAGTAAAAAATGGTTATTTCATAATACAAATGAAAATTTGTGATCTTACAAATAAACATTTGTGCTAAAAGAGTAGGTAAGAGAAATTTCCAAAAAATATACCTGATATTCAGCCCAATGACACAGTTTCGAGCAGTACAGATGTAATCTATGATTAAAGTTGCTATTAATTGGTAAGGCTGCTGGCATTGGATTGGTGAATCTTCATTCATCATTTTCTAGCAAATCAAAACACAAATTTTGTCAATATAACCAAATGCTTTGACTGTTATGCTGACTTATATAACAGAACAAATGTATGCTAGTTAGAACATTATACCAGTTCTCAAAAAGGCTGATGCCAGAAGACTGACTATGGTAGGATAATTAGTACACTAGAAAATATTTGTTTTATAACTAAGAGAAAAAACTGTGATTACAAGATTCAATCTGTCCTTTTATTTATAAAGCTTACCTTTTACAAACACCTTTCCTTAAAGAATGCAAGAATATGATTTATGGTTTTATAGGTTCTAGTATAAGCATCTGTGTAGTATGGCTAGTTTCTTTCAAATGGATGGCTGGACTTCAATTTTATGAAAATTACAGTTTTTGTGTTGTACATTTTTAGCTTTTTATAGATAATACGAAATGCGAAAAAAACAGCGTACACATAACACAACAAAAAATAATAACACAAACACAAAAATATATAACACTTACATGTCACGACAACACATCACAAAAAGTAGCTTCCACGTTTTGCAAACTTAAATACAAAGTATTATTCACAACATCCAACACAAATAAAAACACCTACACAGTTCAAAAACATACCAGGATAAACATAACAGGGCAGGCGTATACAAGATTACTTGCAACAACTGCCCCAGCTTTCACAAGCACAAACAGGGAGAACATTTACCACAAGACATGAAGAACACATAAAACAGACAAGAGATACAACCTACAACAAATTTGGCCACACACATACAAAACTTACTACACTCACAGACTGACATAGACACCAATCTAAAAATCCCACATTACATCAATAAAAGCAAAAAACTTAACACAGTAGAAAACTATGAGATATATAAACAGCATAAATATTATCCACAATTTGTGACAGGATACCCCCCCCCCCCTAGTAGTCAGACTGCCATAATTATCCCTACCCAAAAACTAAATTCTGAAGGATCTCTTGATTGACTCAAAATTTTGTTTTATATTACTTTTTGATGGTGACCTCAAGAAATGCCACTTTAGACAGAATTAATACAGTAAATACAAAACTAAACAGACTTAGGAAATACTATTATTTTTAGTTTTTTTTTCAAGATGTGAGAAACATTTTAATAATATAGAAGATACTGTTTGAGGGATGGAGATGTAAGAAAATGTACAAAGCCAAATCCTGACACAATAGGAGGATATCTTTATGGTGTGTGAATTTACCAATACTCTGAGAAATGTTTGTACTATATCTGATAAGAAATACAAATATATTCTTACACAAACCTTTAACTTCCTGACCATCTGCCTTTTAAAGAGAAGCAGTTGATGGGTCCACTTCCAGTCACACAATATACAGCTGATTCTTCGAAGTAGCCTGATCCTACTGGAACAAACCTTTATGAGTTTTTTTTCACAAAATTAAGAGTATATGAGTGTGGATTTACTTACCATAGCTTTTTCTTGATAGTCTTTAGTTCTTCTTTGTATGAATGTCTTCTCCAGAAAAATCAACCAAAATTCAGAACAAACACACTTTAACAACTTATGTTATATTACTGCCTTGTGATATATTAATACTAATTTATTTTTTTTTTTTTACAAGACTAACAACTAAAAGAGCCCAAATAGCTGAAACAAAAAGTACAAGTTAGTTAATAAATATAATATATTACAACAAAATGAAGAATAACAAGTCCTACAACACCCTAATAGGGGGAGGGGACGCGATCCCTAACTCAATTGATTGTTTATCCTAAATACTAAGTTTTCCTGAAAAAGAACACAAGTATTAAGAAAAAACATTGTATAAATACCTTGTATAACATTGTATAATGTAGATCCATGATGGTCCTTGAAGTTCTGCGTAGTTACATTTTTGGAGAGTAAGACAAGTGTTTTTTCTAGAAATTTAATTATTAAATCTTTTATAGAAAATAAATTCTGTTGAAACCTAAATATTCCTAAATAAATTTTCCTAAATGTATTAAATAATAGATATTCCTAATTTCTTTTATAAATTTTATATAAAATTCTAATTCTTCCTATATTTTTGAAAACAATACTTCATTAATAAACTATTACTTTAAGATCTTTAATAGTAAAAAAAAAGATTGATAAAAACCTATTTATGAAGTTTGTAAGTTTTAATAAATTTGAGCATAAAAAAATATTAAAAATTTGAAATAATCATCTAATATTGAATCCAAAAAGTGTTTGAAATTTTTATTTCAATTTAAAGAGTTTTAATATATTTGTCTCTTACTCAGTAGAAGTCTGAAGATCTCTGAAAAGTTGAAACAACACACCCAAGTTAGTATAAAAACAATGAACATGTCAGCTGAACATTTAGGACCAAGTGATGAATTCGTATACAAACATATAACGAAACAGAAGTTTGTCAAATATTTTTGTGTTAGTTTAGTGTAATGTAAGTGTTGTGGATTGGAGGGATACAGATTGGAATATACAACGTAACCGAAATTATTATTATCGCACGGCAGGCCAACAAACTTCCATTCCATTATGAGGACATGTCACCATACCTTATTGTTAGTAGGGAACATAGGCAGAGAGGGCAAACAAGAACTAACTACATCATGCAAAGGGCTTCTCCACCTGCAAGAAACAATTACACCCCTCTCTAACCTCTGTACAACATGAACATGCAGGGAATAAGTAAGGTATAATGAGGGATATGTTAAGCTGACATGTTGGACACTACCTAAGACTCACCCAGCTGCGACTTTCAAACCTGAAACATAAAAAAAACAGTTTTTACGGGAGTGTTTTTCCATTTGACATAACCAAACTCAAAGTTTGTATATACACTTTATACAACAATAATTTAATACCGAGTACAACATTAAGACTAATTAGGACCCGAGGATGTTCATACATTCCTGATACTCTATTGACCATAATTTCTAATTTGTATATTTAATATTTATACTCTTCTGTATCTCTTGAGGTCTGAGTGCACAATGGCATGCATTTGCTGAAATTCATGCTCTCGTAAAACCTTGAAAGTAAGTGCTAATGTGCTCAAACATATTTAATATTTTGGAATTTCTAAACAATTTGAAATATTAGACAACCAATTATTTATTTATTATTTTTTGTTTGAGGAAATATTAAGCTACTGGTCCTTGCATTTTTCAAATTTAACACTACACATAAAATTGCTCAAACCTGTCCACTGAGTATAGAAAATTAAGTTGATATTATAAAAGAAAAATTCTTATACAGTAGAGTCTTGAGAATTTGAGATAGATGAGAGCGACACCTTGGATTACTGAAAACTCGGATTACACGGAATTATGATCCTGTGCATTAGAAAAATTGGAGTTTTAATGAACCCTAACACTAAAATTAAAAATGCATTAAATGCGTTTATAGAACTTTATATAAACATATCTTGAAAGCCAGGCTCATTTTCTTTGCATACCATATTGATATAACCATTTCTTGGAAACTCGAATCATTTTCTTTGCATACCATATTGATATAACCATTTCTTGGAAACTCGAATGATTTGCTATGCACAGCAAAGTGATATAAATATTTCTTGTGCCTGACTCGTCATTTTCTTTTAAATATATAAAATAAGGTTGAATAGGAACAGGGTCGAATTTAATGGAAGCTGAAAATATCGGGACTCCAATTCTTGAGACTATTGCAGCATTCGTCTATTCTGCTCCAAATTTTTTTTTGCAAACATCAATGGTGTTTTCATATGATTATTTCAATATTTTCCCTCATTGCTTTTCAGATACAAATAATGACATCTTGTATATTTCTTCACCAAACACAGCCACATTTATATTTTACAAAACTGGGAATAATATAATGCCAAAGAGTCATGCCGAATAGAAATTGTGTACAATAATTACGGATAAACTTACCTTATATTTAGGACAATGTCACTCTGTAGCAGTAAAGATGTCTTGTTGATTAAAGTTGCTTTCTGTGTTGTTATTGGTTGAGACTCTTGATAAAATTGGAGACGGTGTCCTCTTCATTATGCTAACATTATCTTCTTGGAGCACTTTTCTAGTTAAAAAAAACACAAAACTGTTTCAATAAATTGTTTTTATTGCCAATTTATTATTTTCTCTCTGCTCCTAATTTTTTTATTTGTTATTGTTTTTATATGTTTTACTAATTCCTTTTGCTATAAGAAATTAATATTGTAACTAGTATCTTTCATATTTATGACCTAAGCATGTACATAGTTATAGAGAAACCAGACAAAAGTAAACTTTATAGTTTGTTTATAGAAAATGATTTTTTTTTAATCAATTACTATTTTTAAGTAAAAAACTTTATAAAAACCAATACAATAGCATTTGTTCCAAGAAGCAATATATTTTAAAGATCTCAGTGATAAGTCATGATTGTAAACATTCTATTACCCATCACTCCATTATTCCGCCACACCTGGCTTGTACAAAAATATATTGTGTTAAATATAAGGTTTAATATTTTATACATAGTTCTGATCAATTAAAGGGAGGGAGATAAATAAGAAGTGCCAAAGCATATAAGGATCCATTAAGATTTTTGGTCATTTATCTAACTTAACTCATTGCGACAAACTGCAGTTGGAATTTCTGAAAGCTACAAGCAGCTATATTTTTGTTAAGTCATGCTAATAATATCGAGAGTTTGACAGGATAGTGATTGATGGGTTCATACTGTGCAAAGGGGCGTTACACCCTGCTAAAACAAAATAAATTTAGACTTAAGTTGAAGTATTTCTAATGAATTAAAATTCATGATAGAAAACATTCATGTATATCCAAACATCTATACCAAGAATGAAGACTGGAGAAGAGGCCATTAGAGGTTTGGTGAATGAGTCAGATACGCAGCTACCACCCAAGACTATAGTGTCTAAAGATGGCAAGATAAGAGAAACTACACTATCTATTCCTACTGAAGTGGATTACATAAAGACATTACACATCAGTATACCCTCAAGACTTCAGAAGGGTAAGTTCGGTTACAAAATCCTATTTAAAATTCTTTTTCCTTTGAAACTGACAAAATATTAATAATTACAATACATTTAAAAAACAATTTTTAAAACTAAATTTTGAATAAAATTTAAATGAATATTAAGTATTATTGGCTTAGTTGATAAAAAGCACATTTAAAATTTATGAATTACATTTCAAAAGTGTGAAAATTATTAGGTCATTTCATAAGTTCATCAAATATAAAGATATTAGGCATTAAAAATTGTAACTATATGTAACAATTTATTAATTATATGTTTTATGATTTGTAATAGTAAGAGGTTTTCTTACCAAATTCAGCAATAATTAAAAATCAATAATTAAAGCAATAATTTAATAATCAAAAATTAATGCAGCATTATTTTATTCCTATCACTTATTTGGGTAATTTGTAAAAACCATTTAGGGATGAATTGCCCTAAATTCATTTCCCTGTGACTTTGGGCAAATAAATGCTCACTCGAATGTATAAACACAACCGTACACACAATCAAGGATTTAAATAAATCTTACCAATAAACAAGAAAAATTCATTCAATAATATATTCTTTGATTTTTAAATTAAATAAAAAGTAAATTTGATTCCCTTAAACTTTTATAAAAGTTGCTTGATGTAAACATCTTAAAGTCACTGATTAATCTATTATTAAAAAGTACTTAGCTAAGATACCTACCATTGGTAGAGGGTTAGCTTTGTAAAACGAATGTTTTGAAACACATCAGCAAGTAAGCCATTACGTATTCACTTAGCTAAATACTTTTTAACTATAGTTTTATTAAAGGTTTTAAAAATTTCAAAATATGTGCATATTTGAATTTTAATTCCAATATGAAGTAAATTAACTAAGTAGTGGAAGTTAAGACAAAGTGATGTTTTGCTATAATTTCCTATCTAGAGTTACTACTGCTCGAAGGGCCAAATATGTGAACTAAATGAAGGAAACACGACAACACCCAGCACCATAGTGTCGTTTTGAGCACAAGGGCTGTGTGCTGTTTGAATTTGTTGCTTCTGAAAAAAAATTCAAGGTATCTACTTTGGAAATTTTCTGAGACGAAATGATGAAAAAACTTTTTTGTTATAAGGTTACTTTACTGCTTATTTATTTCCCTTTTCTATAGCGTTTCTTGCAAAATAAAATGTTTATAGATAATGGGTAATTTCATACTTTTTTAAAAATTGTGCAGGCCGGGCAAGGTGGATTACTATTTACTTTGCCCAGATATATTTTATGCATGTATACTTCACTCATCATACAATAAAACTAACAAATAAATTATTAAAAACAAACTGAAACCAAATTTGGTATTTAGATGGTAAACAAATATGAATGGAAGATAGATGGTCTGAAGAAAATTTAAAATTAGCCATAAAATCTATTGAAGATGGTTTCAATTCCATTTCAGGGTCGTCAAAATCTTACAGTATTCTTTATGCCCCTCTTAGCAAGAAATGAGATTTAAAAAAGTATTCCAAAAGAAAAAACCTTACCAATTGTCAATAATAAGAAAAACTCACATTTTTAAAAGAGAAAAAAGATTACCATTGTTTAATTTTCCAGGAAAAATAAGACAACCCCCTCTGGATGATTGGATACAGTGCGGGCAGTGTCTTGAATAGTCGCATGAAGGTTGTTCAGACTGTTGTGGATTGCGATCATATTTCTTTGATTTATGTATCAACAGATAAAGTTGACACACAATATAATTTCTTTTAATTCTACTTAATATTAAAAATTTAAAGAGTGTAAAGTATATAGCTTTAAACTTTGTGGTGTAATGTGTACTCTTAAATTAAGACTTATTTTGTGAAATTAAATGTTACAGAGATATTTTGTGCTTGTGTGCATTTTATCCCACCATTTTTCAATTTTCAGGTTAATGAGTACAAAATTCACATTGCCTGGGTTACATTATTCACTTTGCTTAGGATACCTGGGCAAAGAGAATAATTGACATTTATATATAAATGATATATTACATCCCTGTTTTTTAGATTAGTAAATAACTATTTTCCTATCAATAGATGATGTATTTTAGATGATATTTAACACTATAACAGAATCTTTTTTACTTTATTCAAGATTTGTCAGCGGTTTAAAAAAAAGTTATCCACTCTACCCTGGCCTCCAAACAATAAATGTTCAAAATATATTACATACATTAATGACAGTTAATCTCAAAGTAAAAAATGGATATTTCATAATACAAATGAAAATTTGTAATCTTACAAATAAACATTTGTGCTAAAAGAGTAGGTAAGAGAAATTTCCAAAAAATATACCTGATATTCAGCCCAATGACACAGTTTCGAGCAGTACAGATGTAGTCTATGATTAAAGTTGCTATTAATTGGTAAGGCTGCTGGCATTGGATTGGTGAATCTTCATTCATCATTTTCTAGCAAATCAAAACACAAATTTTGTCAATATAACAAATGCTTTGACTATTATTAGGGCAAAGAGAATAATTGAAAATAATATATAAATGATTTATTTATATTCCTGTCTTTTTAGATTAGTAAATAACTATTTTCCTATCAATAGATGATGTATTTTAGATGATATTTAACACTATGACAGAATCTTTTTTACTTTATTCATGATTTGTCAGCAGTTTAAAAAACATTCATCCACTTTACCCTGGTCTCCACACATTAAATGTTTAAGATATATTAGATACATAATGACAATTAATCTCAAATTAAAAAATGGTCATTTCATAATACAAATAAATTTTTGTGATTTTACAAAAAATACGGTTGTGCTAAAAGAGTAGGTAAGAGAAATTTCAAAAAAATATACCTGATATTCAGCCCAATGACACAGTTTCGAGCAGTACAGATGTAGTCTATGATTAAAGTTGCTATTAATTGTTAAGGCTGCTGGCATTGGAATGGTGAATCTTCATTCTGATATTCATTATTTTCTAGCAAATCAAAACACAAATTTTGTCAATATAACCAAATGCTTTGACTATTATGCTGACTTATATAACAGAACAAATGTATGCTAGTTAGAACATTATACCAATTCTCAAAAAGGCTGATGCCAGAAGACTGACTGTGGTAGGATAATTAGTAAACTAGATAATATTTGTTTTATAACTAAGAGAAAAAACTGTGATTACAAGATTCAATCTGTGCTTTTATTTATGAATATTACCTGTTACAAACACCTTTCCTTGAAGAATGCAAGCATGTGATTTATGGTTCTACCATAATTATCAATAATGTATTGATAATACATAATGCGCAAAAACAACATACACATAACACAACAAAAAAAGACACACAAACTAAAAAATATATAACACTTGCATGTCGCGACAACGCATCACATTGACTCACTAAAACCTAAATACAAAGTATTATTCACAACAACGAACACTTATACAGTTCAAAAACATACTAGGATAAACACAACAGGGCAGGCGTATACAAGATTACATGCTACAACAGTCCCAGCTTTTACATAGCACACACATTGAGAACATGTACCACAAGATACGAAGAGCACGTAAAACAGATAAGAAAGACACAATCCACATCAAATTTCGCCACTCACATACAAAAAATACACAGACTGACATAGACACCAATCTAAAAATCGTACATTACATCAATAAATGCAAAAAAACTCAACACAGTAGAAATCTATGAGATATATAAACACCATAAATACTATCCACAACACACTCCCAATCAAACACTATATTTGAACACCTATAATTAACAACTACTCTATGAACAATAACACTCCACAGAACCAAAATTCATCACAGACTCACATCAACACAACACACCTGAGCAACAGTCTTGCCAGTAATTCACAGCATTGAAAAATGTGCTGATCTAGCGCAAAACGCGTCTGCTGAATAAATCCGTAAGTAGTGGTTTTTTTGCAAAGATAATACATACAAGTGTAATTGAAGTTTATATTTCTTTTAAAATCTATACGTTCTTTGAATCTTGTGTTGAATGATTCAAACGCTTTTGGACAATGTATAAACTGGGACAGATGTTATACATTGTTTTGTAGATTTCGGATAGACTGTACATGACTGTTTGCTATTTAGGGACTATAAGTTACTTCAAGTATATGTTTGTCGGTTGTATAATAATATGTGAGTTTTCTAACGGCAGAAGTACCTTTGTGTGTTTTTGTTATTTTATGAGGCAGAGACGTATTTTTTGTTTGTTTTATATTTCAAATTTTAGATTGTTTGAAGGTTTTGTTTATTTTTAATTTTGTTGAGTATGTTGTAATATGAGCATGTGTGAATCTGTGCTTATAATCATATTTTATGGAGTCAAGTTCTTATGCATAGAATTATTTCGAAACACGTCGGCAAGTAAGCCCTTGAGACTGAGATTTGTTCAGCTAAACCTTCAGTGGCTCATATATAGTCTGTATCTAGTAACTATTTATTGTATTAAATTTTATTATTTTATGTATTCAACATTTTTTTTATTATGTAAAAAAAATCTGTTATTATTTGAAATAATAAAACTGTTTTTTCACAAACATACTTTCGAAAACTAATAAAGTATTAGTTTTATAAATAATTATATATTAATTATGTTACTTTATTTGAAAAATGAGTAAGAATAATTTAATACTAAGGAGTGCAGGTTTTCCAGTTACTAATGTACGAAAAACTAAATAAAAATAAACTTCAGAAAATTTTATGAAATAAATTTACACATTTAGACTTTATGTACAATAAATTTTTCTTGTCAATTTTTAACTAGAATATTATTAAACAGAATTTTTTCACAAAAAAATTAGTAAAATTGTTAACTAAAAAAAATTTGTGTATCCTTTATTAAATTTAAGCAAATGTGTAAACTTGTATAACTTTATACATTTCGTAATCTTATTAAATTCATTTTCTTTTTACATAAATTAACTTAAGAAGAATATGTTTTCATAATCTCTACATTTTGGTAACATAATACTATTAGTTGTACATTATTGTATAACACAATCAAATATTAATAATCTAGAAGATTTTTTATTATTCAGGAATTCCTTCAACATATATAACATGATTCTAAAAACTAACAAAAGTTTGAAAATTAAAATATCAAATAAAAATTTAAGCTTTAGTTGTTTGTTTACTTACTCATATTAAGTAATCATTCTCTTCATGTCCTTTTGTAATTTGGATCCAGTTACAATTTAAACAACTGCAGAATATGAATGTCTTCTAAGCACCACCAAATCCACCTCCACCAAGACTTTGGAACAGTGCACTAACTTATTGTATTAATATGATAGCAAGGATTTCGAGGTTGTTTATGACAATTTTAATCAAGGGGCAGAAACTGTCTGCTTGTGGATAGCTGGTACACACAAATAAATAACAAGCCATTTTAACAATGTAGATTAGACTACATTAGACCCCAACGACAAATGACAGACTCCCTACAACTATCTGTGTCACCTTTTTTAATCTTATCAGTCAAGAATGGGAACAATACTTGTATTGACTACAATACCTAAGCAAATTTTGCTGTATCATTCACTAAATTACATTTCGTTTAAACATTAATTACTGTATACATGTAATATTTAACAGTTCCTAATATTATCTTAGTGCATCCTGAAACAAATCAGTGATTCCCTTTTAATAACACTAAAGAAAAAAATTATTTTTGCCTAGCACCCTATTCTAATGAATTCTGAAAAAGTAACAACTTTTCCCTAATACTAACAGACGCACAAATAATGGATTATAGTAATCCTAAAATACTTCTAGGGAATCCCAAGAAAAAACCTCACTAATTACTCTTGACTCACAAGATCAAAAAAGGAAGTTCTGGGCAAAACTATCAGCTTGTACGTAGCTAATCTACAAAAACTGATAGCCAGCCTTTTAAACAATTTAGTTTACACTACACTGAAGCCAAACCACGAAACACAGATGCCCTACGAACATCTGTGTCACATTTTTAATCTCATCAGTCAAGAATGGGTACAAAACATGTAATGACTATATTACCTAAAAAACGTTTGCCGTATCACTCACTAAATTACATTTTGATTAAACATTAATTATTACATACATTGAATATCTAACAGTTCCTAATATTTCCTTTGTGTATCCTGAAACAAATACGTCATTTTCATTTCCTAGCTCTAAAGAAAAACAATGTCTTTCTCTAGCACCATATCCTAATGAATTCTTAAAAAGTAACAACTTTTCCCTAATACTAACAGAAGGATAATAATGCATTATAATAATCCTAAAATATCTCTAGTGAGTCCCAATAAAAAACCTCACTAATTACTCTTGACACACAAGATCAAAAAAGGAAGTTCTGGGCAAAACAATCAGCTTGCACGTAGCTAATCTACAAAAACTGATAGCCAGCCTTTTAAACAATGTAGTTTACATTACACTGATGCCAAACCACAAGTCACAGATGCCCTATGAACATCTGTGTCACATTTTTTAATCTTATGAGTCAATAATGGGTACAATACTTGTAACGACTACAATACCTAAGCAAATTTTGCCGTAGCACTCATTAAATTACATTTCGTTTAAACATTAATTATTGTGTACATTTAATATCTATAAGTTTCACATATTTTCTTTGTGTATCCTGAAACAAATATGTCATTTTGTTTCCAAACGCTAAAGAAAAACAATGATTTTTTCTAGCACCATATACTAATGAATTCTTAAAATGTAACAACTTTTCCCTAATACTAACAGAAGCACAAGTAATGTATTATGATAATCCTAAAATATTTCTAGTGAATTCCCAAGAAAAAACCTCACTAATTACTCTTGACACACAAGATCAAAAAAGGAAGTTCTGGGCAAAACTATCAGCTTGCACGTAGCTAATCTACAAAAACTGATAGCCAGCCTTTTAAACAATGTAGTTTACATTACACTGATTCCAAACCACGAGTCACAGATGCCCTACGAACATCTGTGTCACATTTTTTAATCTTATCAGTCAAGAATTGGTGCAATACTTGTAACGACTACAATACCTAAGCAAATTTTGCCGTAGCACTCATTAAATTACATTTCGTTTAAACATTAATTATTGTGTACATATATTATCTAACAGTTCTTAATATTTCCTTTGTGTATCCTGAAACAAATACGTCATTTTCATTTCCTAGCTCTAAAGAAAAACAATGTTTTTCTCTAGCACCCTATCCTAATGAATTCTTAAAAAGTAACAACTTTTCCCTAATACTAACAGAAGCACAAATAATGGATTATAATAATCCTAAAATATCATTAGTGAATCCCAAGAAAAAACCTTAGTAATTACTCTTGAGTAACAAGGTCAAAAAAAGGAAATTCTGGGCAACACTATCAGCTTGCACGTAGCTAATCTACAAAAACTAATAGCCAGCCATTTAAAAAATGTAGTTTACACTACACTGAAGCCAAACTACGTGTCATAGATGCCCTGTGACTTTCTGTGTCACATTTTTTAAATTCATCAGTCAAGAATGGGAACAATACTTGTAATGACTACAATACCTAAGCAAATTTTGCGATATCACTCACTAAATTACATTTCGTTTAGACATTAATTATTGCGTACATTTAATATCTATAAGTTTCAAATATTTTCTTTGTGTATCCTGAAACAAATATGTCATTTTGTTTCCAAACTCTAAAGAAAAAAATTGTTTTTTCTAGCCCCATATCCTAATGAATTCTTAAAATGTAACAACTTTTCCCTAATACTAACAGACACACAAATAATAGATTATAGTAATCCTACAATACCTCTAGTGAATCCCAAGAAAAACTCTTAGTAATTACTCTTGAGTAACAAGGTCAAAAAAGGAAGTTCTGGGCAAAACTATCAGCTTGCACGTAGCTAATCTACAAAAACTGATAGCCAGCCTTTTAATCTTATTATTCAAGAATGGGAACAATACACGTAATGACTACAATACCTAAGCAAATTTTGCCGTATCACTTACTAAATTACATTTTGTTAAACAAATTAATTACTGCGTACATATAATTACTAACAGCTCCTAATATTATCTTAGTGCATCCTGAAACAAATCAGTGATTCCCTATTAATAACACTTAAGAAAAACAATTATTTTTTCCTACCACCTGAATTCTTAAAAAGTAACAACTTTTCCCTAATACTAACAGACGCACAAATAATGGATTATAGTAATCCTAAAATACTTCTAGTGAATCCCGAGGAAAAACCTCACTAATTACTCTTGACTCACAAGATCAAAAAAGGAAGTTCTGGGCAAAACTATCAGCTTGTACGTAGCTAATCTACAAAAACTGATAGCCAGCCTTTTAAACAATGTAGTTTACAATACACTGAAGCCAAACCACAGGTCACACATGCCTTACGAACATCTGTGTCACATTTTTTAATCTCATTATTCAAGAATGGGAACAATACACGTAATGACTACAATACCTAAGCAAATTTTGCCGTATCACTTACTAAATTACATTTTGTTAAACAAATTAATTACTGCGTACATATAATTACTAACAGCTCCTAATATTATCTTAGTGCATCCTGAAACAAATCAGTGATTCCCTATTAATAACACTTAAGAAAAACAATTATTTTTTCCTACCACCTGAATTCTTAAAAAGTAACAACTTTTCCCTAATACTAACAGACGCACAAATAATGGATTATAGTAATCCTAAAATACTTCTAGTGAATCCCGAGGAAAAACCTCACTAATTACTCTTGACTCACAAGATCAAAAAAGGAAGTTCTGGGCAAACTATCAGCTTGTACGTAGCTAATCTACAAAAACTGATAGCCAGCCTTTTAAACAATGTAGTTTACAATACACTGAAGCCAAACCACGAAACACAGATGCCCTACGAACATCTGTGTCACATTTTTAATCTCATCAGTCAAGAATGGGAACAATACATGTAATGACTACAATACCTAAAAAAAAGTTTGCCGTATCACTCACTAAATTACATTTCGCTTAAACATTTATTATTGCATTCATATAATATCTAACAGTTCCTAATATTATCTTAGTGCATCCTGAAACAAATCAGTGATTCCCTTTTAATAACACTAAAGAAAAAAATTATTTTTGCCTAGCACCCTATTCTAATGAATTCTGAAAAAGTAACAACTTTTCCCTAATACTAACAGACGCACAAATAATGGATTATAGTAATCCTAAAATACTTCTAGGGAATCCCAAGAAAAAACCTCACTAATTACTCTTGACTCACAAGATCAAAAAAAAGTTCTGGGCAAAACTATCAGCTTGCACGTAGCTAATCTACAAAAACTGATAGCCAGCCTTTTAAACAATGTAGTTTACACTACACTGAAGCCAAACCACGAAACACAGATGCCCTACGAAAATCTGTGTCACATTTTTAATCTCATCAGTCAAGAATGGGAACAATACATGTAATGACTTCAATACCTAAGAAATGTTTGCCGTATCACTCACTAAGTTACATTTTGTTTAAACATTAATTATTACGTACATTGAATATCTAACAGTTCCTAATATTATCTTAGTGCATCCTGAAACAAATCAGTGATTCCCTGTTAATAACACTTTAAAAAAAAAAACAATTATTTTTACCTAGCACCCTATTCTAATGTATTCTGAAAAAGTAACAACTTTTCCCTAATACTAACAGACGCACAAATAATGGATTATACTAATCCTACAATACCTCTAGTGAATCTCAAGAAAAAACGTTAGTAATTACTCTTGAGTAACAAGGTCAAAAAAGGAAGTTCTGGGCAAAACTATCAGCTTGCACGTAGCTAATCTACAAAAACTGATAGCCAGCCTTTTAAACAATGTAATTTACACTACAATGAAGCTAAACCATGAGTGACAGATGCCCTGCGACTATCTTTGTCATCTTTTTAATCTCATCAGTTAAGAATGGGAACAACTCTTTTAACGACTACAATACCTAAGTAATTTTGGTGTGTTTAGTCAGTAAATGATATTTTCTTTAGACATCAACTACTGTGTCTACATAATATATATCAGGACCTAATATCAATTTTATGTATTTTAAACAAATGTCATTTCCTTTATCTTTATACTAAAGAATAAAAATTACTTGTATTTTCCCTAGCATAACCTATCTTAGCTATTTCTGAAACAAAACCCGCTAATTTCTCTCTGACAATAATTGAAATAGGTAATTAATTATTCTAACTATTTTAATATAATAACTCTAAGACCACTTTAGTGAATCACAGAATAACATCTCACGTGAATATGGAATCAACAAAAACCCAGAATAACAGTTGATTCTTGACTCATAAGATCAAAGAAGACAGCCATGATAGATAAAATTTGAGATATTTTGAGCTGATATGTTGGGCACTACCTAAGCCTCTTTTAGCCTCTTTTAGACCTTAGAACCTGTAACAGAAAAAAACAGTTAATATTAGAATCCTAATCTTTTTGACTTAACTGAGCACAAAGTTTTATATCTGGTTTTTACAACAATAATACAGTAGAACTTGGATAATTTGAAGCTGATGGGACTAATGAAAAAATTCTAATGATTAAAGTTCGAAAACACTCTTTTAGGTGGAGGCACTGAAGGTTCTTCCGTTACGACAGCCATTTCAGCAGTCAATGCTGCTCACACATAAGGTCACTGTCACTGGTCAATATTTTTTTTTAAACACAGACCGCTCACACATAGTAAACACTCTAATTTGCTTTCGTTAAACAAATTGCTATTGTCATTTCAGTAACTTTGGACCATGAATTATGGCACATTCTTGACGCTTTAAGAACATTAATTTTGAAATTTATGTTCATGTTTTTTAACGAACCTGTCAAACACAAATGTACAATAAGTCTCTGTTAGAAATGCAAAAACTTTTTTTTGATTGCCTTGATCAATTGACTGTATAGCTGAGGTTGTGTTCAGGGGATGGGGGTCAAAAGGCTTAATATTTTCCATAAGTAGAATAGTGTTATGTGCAGTATAGTTGTCAACAAACAGGATGAATATTTATCTGTTTACGGAATGTTTTGTCGAGTTTTAGCAGCCATTCTTTATACAGCACTGATGGCATTCAAGCTTTTTCATTTGCTTTGTAAAAGAGTTTATATTTTAAAACTTCTATGATAACCAGATTTCCCTATCACCATTAAAGGCAACATTTCTGTGCCACCTATATTGCCTCCAACCAATAACATGACCCTTTGCTTACCTTTTATAAACACTTCCGCTACAGCAATGTCCTTTAAAGTTAACGCTTTATTCTAGGTACAAATGCCTCTGGTGTGGTCCTTCTTAAAGGACTGTTTGATAGTAAATACCAAAATAAAATTTTGTACAATAATTACAGATAAACTTACCTTATATTTAGGACAATGTCACTTTGTAGCAGTAAAGATGTATTGTTGATTAGAGTTGCTTTCTGTGTTGTTATTGGTTGAGGCTCTTGATAAAATTGGAGATGGTGTCTTCTTCATTATGCCAACATTATCTTCATGAAGCACTTTTCTAGTTAAACAAAACCACCAAAATATTTCAATAAATTGTTTTTATTACCAATTTAATATTATCTCTAGCTATTATTTTGTTGTATGTGTTATTGTTTTTACATGTTTTACTAATTCCTTTTGCTATATAAAATGAGTATTGATATTAGTATCTTTCATGTTTATGAGCTAAACATGTACATTCTTATAGAGAAACCAGGCAAGACTAAACTTTATAGTTTTTTATAGAAAATGTTTTTTTTTTATTCAAGTACTATTTTTAAGTATAAAACTTTATAAATATAGCGCCAGGCCAAATGGATTATAATAGAAGCTGATAAAAACCAATAAAAAAAAATTTGTTCCAAGAAGCAATATATTTTAAAGATCTCAGTGATAAGGTGTAAATATAAACATTCTATTAGGCATCACTCCATTATTCCGTCAAAATTATATTGTGTTAAACATAAGTTTTAACATAATATACATAGTTCTGATTATGTAAAAGGGAGGGAGAAAAGTGAGAAATGCCAAAAGCATATAAAGATCCAGAAAGATTTTTGGTCATTTATCTTAATTAACTCATTGCGACAAACTACAGTTGGAATTTCTGAAAGTTACAAGCAGCTATATTTTTGTTAAGTCATGCTAATAATTTCGAGAGTTTCACAGTATAGTGATTGATTGGTTCATACTGTGCAAAGGGGCGTTACACCCTGCTAAAACAAAATAAATTTAAACTTAAGTTGAAGTATTTCTAATGAAATAAAATTCATGATAGAAAACATTCATGTATATTCAAACATCTATACCAAGAATGAAGACTGGAGAAGAGGCCATTAGATGTTTGCTGAATGGGTCAGATACGAAGCTACCACTCAAGACTACACTGCCGAAAGATGGCAGAGAGTAGAGAAACTACACTATCTATTCCTACTGAAGGGGATTACATAAAGATAGTAAACATCAGTAAAGTTCGGTTACAAAATCCTATTTAAAATTCTTATCCTTAAAATTCTGAAGCCACGGCAAACTACGAGTAAACAAATAACCGGCAAAACTGTAATTTACTTGCAGCTTACAACGTAAGCTTAGTTTATGACTACCCGAATTTGAATTTAGTAAATTTCTTAAAACTTACTGAGACAGAACGTTTTCGATCACTATGTGCCGATCTTCATCAGTGTCTTCTGCTTGGAGATGTGGGTCAAGCGGTGACGGTTTTAAAATTATTTACACATGCACACAAAATTATTTACTGGCACTGATACGTCGATGATATAATAACACTATACAGAGGCAACTCCTATCAATGCGAAAAACTCCTCATCTACACTAATAAAATATACCAAAACTCCACTTCACTTCAGAAACTGATACCAACCGATCCCTAAACTTCCTCAACCTAACCATAACAAAAAGCCACACACAAAACACAGTTTCAACATTTACAGGAAACCCATAACGACAGACACACTTATCTACAACACCTCAAACCACTCTATCCAACATAAACACGCTGTCTTCAGATCCATGCTCCATAGACTTAAAGAAGTCCCAATGACCACAGAAAACATAAACAAAGAACTAGACACAATTAAATATTTAGTATAAACAAATGGATACAACACCACAATAATAGACAAACTATAATACAAGGTTCAAAAAAACACTAAAATTAACACTACAGACAGGGAAAACAGATACATCACATTACCATTCATAAACAAAACAACAAACAAAATAGCCTGCAAATTTCAAAAAATAGGATACAAAATAGCATAAAAAACTAAATAACAAGGTACAATACAAAATACAACACAACACCAACAACAAGGATAAACTACAAGCACCAGGTGCATACAAACTGAACTGCGATGAATGTAACAAATTCTACATTGGACAAACAGTTCGCAGCTTTAAACAAAGAGTCGAAGAACACAAACAGAACACCAGCTCAACATTTTACAACCACATAAAAGATACAGGACACAAATACACAGACATTTACCATAACCTAGAAATCCTACACATCAACAAAAAAGGACCACATCTCAACACACTAGAACAATATGAAATTTACAGACACATAAAAACACAAAGTACAAATATATTAAACGAACAAACACAATACAAATCACACATACTCTTAGATACTATCAAAAACCTACCTTTAAAACCGTCACCGCTTGACCCAACATCTCCAAGCAGAAGATCGGCACATAGGGATCGAAAACGTTCTGTCTCAGTAAGTTTTATCAAATTTACTAAATTCAAAGTTCGGATAGTCATAAACTATTTAAGTGATTAATAAAATTCGCCGAACGTAATGGACTATAAAATTCAAGAATTAAATTTAAATTCAAGGAGGTGTTTCGACCATAAAGGAGTCATCTTTAAGAAAGGCAAAATTTATGAAAATTTAAACAAATTTTATAATTGTCGAAATAAGAATTAGAATTTATCAACTCACTTGGAATGTTTAATGATGTGAATTTTTTTTTATATTAAACTATGTAAGCAAAGAGTTCAGTTGAGTAAATTCAACTAAAGTATGAAAAAAATTTTGTTTGCAAAAGTTGATATAATTAGTTAATTTCCATAAAATTTGTAAATATTTGTATCAAATATGAGACAAATGAAATAATTATTTGTGAATATAAAAAATATATATAAAGTAACAGCAACAAGAAATATTATGTTGTATTTCAGTATATGATAGTTTCTTTAAGCTTGAAACAGCAATTAAACCTATTATAAAAATATAGTTTATTATTTAAATTTATCCTCTGTTGAACAGTAAATAAAGTTTCTAGTTTTTCCCAACTAATAAATAATGATTATTAAATCAGACCCCAAAATTAATTAAAATTCAGTAATTAAAAAATTAGATAAAATTCAGAGCCTAATGCTTCTCCAGGAGAGTTCTCTCCTGAGGACAAATTTATTTAAATATATTGAGCTATTCTGAAAAATTGTTGGTTTTTACAGTAAAGCCCAGGGACTAGGTCTATTGGCAGATCATGTTTAAAAATCAAAGGAGCTTTGAAACAGGTAAATTAAGCATGATCATATTTTGCACGGCCCCCTTGCCGTGTCTGCAGATCTAGGAACATGGTAAGAGCATCTGGGGTCTCTGAATGTTCATGTTAATCTTGTATTCTTTCCAACTGACTACATTACTGACAATTAGACTGTAAAAGACCCGACAAAAAATCGTTAACCTTTTTAGGGGGTCATACAAACAGTAAATCAGGAGTCGGCGGGTCGTGGCACTGACGTTTGAAGCTCAAAATATCGGGACTCCAATTCTCGAGACTCTATTGTAGCTTTTGTTTCTTCCACTCCAAATTTTTTTTTTTTAAACAGCAATGGTGTTTTCATATGGTTATTTAAATAATTCCTGCTATTCAGATACAATTAATGACATCTTTTATATTTATTCACTAAACACACCCTCATTTATGTTTTACAAGACTGGGAAAAATATAATGCCAAAAAGAAATTTTGTACAATAATTACAGATAAACTTACCTTATATTTAGGACAATGTCACTTTGTAGCAGTAAAGATGTATTGTTGGTTAGAGTTGCTTTCTGTGTTACTATTGGTTGAGGCTCTTGATAAAATTGGAGATGGTGTCCTCTTCATTATGCTAACATTATCTTCATGAAGGACTTTTCTAGTTAAACAAAACCACCAAAATATTTCAATAGATTGTTTTTATTACCAATTTAATATTTTCTCTCAGCTATTATTTTTTTGTATGTGTTATTGTTTTTATATGTTTTGCTAATTCCTTTTGCTATATAAAATGAGTATTGATATTAGTATCTTTCATGTTTTTTAGCTAAACATGTACATTGTTATAGAGAAACCAGACAAGACTAAACTTTATAGTTTTTTATAGAAAATGTTTTTTTTTTTATTCAAGTACTATTTTTAAGTATAAAACTTTATAAATATAGCGCCAGGCCAAATGGATTATAATAGAAGCTGATAAAAACCAATAAAAAAAAATTTGTTCCAAGAAGCAATATATTTAAAAAAGATCTCAGTGATAAGGTGTAAATATAAACATTCTATTAGGCATCACTCCATTATTCCGTCAAAATTATATTGTGTTAAACATAAGTTTTAACATAATATACATAGTTCTGATTATGTAAAAGGGAGGGAGAAAAGTGAGAAATGCCAAAAGCATATAAAGATCCAGAAAGATTTTTGGTCATTTATCTTAATTAACTCATTGCGACAAACTACAGTTGGAATTTCTGAAAGTTACAAGCAGCTATATTTTTGTTAAGTCATGCTAATAATATCGAGAGTTTGACAGTATAGTGATTGATTTGTTCATACTGTGCAAAGGGGCGTTACACCCTGCTAAAACAAAATAAATTTAAACTTAAGTTGAAGTATTTCTAATGAAATAAAATTCATGATAGAAAACATTCATGTATATTCAAACATCTATACCAAGAATGAAGACTGGAGAAGAGGCCATTAGAAGTTTGTTGAATGGGTCAGATACGCAGCTACCACTCAAGACTACTGTGTCTAAAGATGGCAGAGAGAAGAGAAACTACACTCTCTATTCCTACTGAAGGGGATTACATAAAGATAGTAAACATCAGTAAAGTTCGGTTACAAAATCCTATTTAAAATTCTTATTCCTTTGCAACTGACAATATATTAATAACAAATTACAAGACATTTAAAAAACAATTTCTAAAACTAAATTGTATATACAATTTAAATGAATATTAAATAATATTAGCTTAGTTGATATAAAGCACATTTAAAATTTATGAATTACATTTTAAAGTGTGAAAATTGTTAGGCCAATTCATAAGCTCATCAAATATAAAGATATTACATTTTAAAATATGTAACTATATGTAACAATTGATTAATTATATGTTTTATGTTTTGAAATAGTAAGAGGATTATTGGTATTTGGGTCAATTTATTGTCTGTGGTGCATTGAAGACATCAAAGGGATTTTTCTTTTTTTTGTTATTGTTGATACCATAAACATATCTTATTGAAATTAGGAAAAATGATTGATGCTACAAATGGAAATTATGTTATATTTACTAGAAAGTAAGGAGATATTTTATTCCTAACATTTATTTGGGTAAATTGTTAATACCCTTTAGGGATGAATTGCCCTAAATTCTTTGACCTGTGACTTTGGGCAAATAAATGTTCCCCCCCATACACACAATCGAGGATTTAAATCTTGACAATAAACAAGATAAATTCATTTCATAATATATTCTTTGATTTTAAATTAAATTTAAATAAATTTAATTCATTTAAACTTTTATAAGAGTTGCTTGATGTAATAATCTTGAATTCACTGATTAAACTATATTTATAAAGTACTTAACTAAGATACCTACCATTTTTACAGGGTTAGCTTCGTAAAGGGAACAAATGTTTTGAAACGCCTCAGCAAGTAAGACAATACTTATTCACTTAGTTAAGTAGTTTTTAAATATAGTTTTATAAAACGTTTTAAAAATTTCAAAATTTGTGCATATTTTAATTTTTTATTCCAATATGAAGTAAATTAACTAAGTAATGGAAGTCTGAGCAAAGTGATTTTTTGATATAATTTCCTATCTTTAGTTACTAACGCTCAAAGGGCATAATAAGTGAACTAAATGAAGGAAACACAAAAGAAGCGTCACCACAAGACTCAGCACCATAGTGTTGTTTTGAGTTCAAGGGATGCGTGTTGTTTGAATTTGTTGCTTCTGAAAAAATATTCAAGTCATCTGCTTTCCAAGTTTTCTAAGATGTAATGATGAATAAACTTTTATGTTGTAAGGCTAGTTGACTGCTTATTTCTTTCTCTTTCCATAACGGTTTTTGCAAAATAAAAAGTGTAACGATTATGGGTAATTTCAGTACTTTTTTAAAAATTGTGCAGGCCAGGGTAAATGGATTACTATTTACTTTGCCAAGATATATTTTATAAATGTATACTTCACTCATCATACAACAAAACTAGCAAATAAATTATTTAAAACTGAAACTGAAACCAAAATTGGTTTTCAGATGAAATATAAATATGAGAGGAAGACAAGCCAAGCTAGATGGTCTGAAGAAAGTTTAAAATTAGCCATAAAATCTATTGAAGATGGTTTAAATTCTATTTCAGGGTAGTCAAAATCTTACAATATTCTTTTTGCCACTCTTAGCAAGCAATGGGATTTAAAGAAGTCTTACAAAGGAAAAACACAATACCAGTTGTCAATAATAAGAAAAACTCACAATTTTAAAAGAGAAAAAGATTACCTTTGTTAAATTTTCCAGGGAAAATAAGAGGACCCCCTCTGGATGATTGGATACAGTGTGAGCATTGTCTTGAATAGCCTCATGAAGGTTGTTCAGACTATTGTAGATTGGGATCATATTTCTTTGACTTATGCATCGACAGTTAAAGTTGACAGACATTATAATTTCTTTTGGTTTTACTTAATGGTAAAAATTTAAAGAGTGTGAGGTATATTTTTTTAAATTTTGTGGCGTAATTTGTAGTCTAAAATTAAGAGTTTTTTTTGTAAAATTACTGTAAATGTAATGGAGATATTTTGTGCTTGTGTGCATTTTATCCCAACATTTTTCCTCTTTCAGGTTAAAGAGTACATTATTCACTTTGCTTTGGGTAGCTTGGGCAAAACGAATATTTGACATTTATATATATATATATATATATATATATATATATATATATATTAAAATGCCATAAAATAATCACATAAAATACAAGAATGATTTATTTACATCCATGCTTTATTAACTTAGTAAATAACTATTTTCCTATCAGTAGTTGATGTATGTTAGATTATATTTAACACTATGACACAATTTTTTATTACTTTATTCAAGATTTGTCAGTAGTTTAAAAAAAAGTTATCCATTTTACCTGGGTCTCCATACATTAAATGTTTAAGATTTATTAAATACATTAATTAAAGTTTCTCAAAATAAAAAATTTCTATTTGATTATACTAATAAATATTTTGTGATCTTACAAAAAAACAATTGTGCTAAAAGAGTAAGTACAAGAAATTTACAAAAAATATACCTGATATTCAGCCCAATGACACAGTCTCGAGAAGTACAGATGTAGTCTATGATTAAAGTTGCTATTAATTGTTAAGGCTGCTGGTATTGGAATAACGAATTTTCATTTTCTAGCCAATCAAAAAACAAATTTTGTCAATATAATCAAATGTTTAAGACTATTATGGTGACATACAACAGAACAAATGTATTTAGAACATTGTACTAATTGTCAAAAAGGCTGGTGCCAGAAGACTGACTATAGTAGAATAATTTGTAAACTAGGAATAATTTGTTTTATAACTAAGAGAAAAAAACTGATTACAAGATTCAATCTGTTCTTTTATTTATGAAGCTTACCTGTTACAAACACCTTTCCTTAAAGAATGTAAACATGTGATTTATGGTTCTGTTGGTTCTGGTATAAGCCGCTGTGTAGTAAGTATTGGAAAATGTGTTTGATTCAAAGTGTGTTGATTTGAAATAGGTTGGTTTTTTTGTTTTTGATGTTTGTACTTTTCAAATATTTTTCTGTAGTGGTTAGTTTCTTTCAAATGGATAGCTGGACTTTTGTGTTGTACATTTTGAGGTTTTTATAGATAATACATAATGCGCAAAAAAAGACATACACATAACACAACAATAATCAATAACACACAAACAAAAAAATATATAACACTTACATGTCGTGACAACACATCACAAAAAGTAGCCACCTCTTCTGCAAACTCAAATACAAAGTAGCATTCACAACATCCAACACAAATAAAACACCTATACAGTTCAAAATAACACAGGATAAACATGACAGGGCAGGCGTATACAAGATTACATGTAACAACTGTCCCAGCTTTCACATAGTACAAACAGGGAGAACATTTACCTCGAGATACGAAGAACACATAAAACAGATAAGAAAGATACAACCCACATCAAATTTGGCCACACACATACAAAACACACTACACCCACAGACTGACATAGGACACCAATCTAAAAGTCCTACATTACATCAATAATGGCAAAAAACGTAACACAGTAGAAAACTATGAGATATATAAACACAATAAATACTATCCACAACACATTCTAAACAACAAAACACACTTGTTGTTTGAGGAAATATTAAGCTACAGGTCCTTGCACTTTTCAATTTTAACACTACAGATAAAATTGCTCAAACTGTCCACTGAGTATAGAATTTTAGGTTGATAATATAAAAGAGAAGTTCATATACAGTAGTGTCTCGAGAATTCAAAGTAGAAGGGAGGGACACCCCTCAGATTACTGAAAACTCGGATTACACGGAATTGTGTTCCTGTGCATTAGAAAAAATTTTAGTTTTAATGAACCCAAACACTATAATCAAAAATGTACCAAATACGTAACTTTATACAAACATATCTTTGAAGCTCGGCTCATTCCTTTGCATACCTTATTGATATAAACATATCTTTGAAGCCTGGCTCTTTCCTTTGCATACATTATTGATATAAACATATCTTTGAAGCCCGGCTCTTTCCTTTGCATACATTATTGATATAAACATATCTTTGTAGCCTGGCTCTTTCCTTTGTATACATTATTGATATAAACATATCTTTGAAGCCTGGCTCTTTCCTTTTTATACATTATTGATATAAACATATCTCAGAAGCCAGACTCATTTTCTGTGCATACATTATTGATATATACATATTTCTTGAAAGAAAGAATCATTTCCTTTGCATTCCTTATTATTATAAACATTTCTTGCAAGAGCAACTCAATCCTTTGTATTCCTTATTGATATAAATATTTCTTGTGCCTGACTCATCATTTTCTTTCAAATAGATAAAAAAGGCTCAAATAGAAACAGGCTCGAATTTAACCGAAGCTCAAAATATCGGAACTGCAATTCTCGAGACTCTATTGTAGCTTTCGCCTCTTCCACTCAAATTTTTTTTTTTTGTAAACATCAATGGAGGCACTGAGCTGCAAAGAGGTGCAAGTGACAAAAATTAAAGTTCAAAGATAACCAGTGAAAATGATAGGGGATACG
>JBAIZL010000002.1:134308739-134341239 GCA_036971475.1 Prosapia bicincta | reverse complement strand
AGACAAATACAACATATCTGGTAGACTATATGCATAATCTATCTCTAGCTCTATATTTAGGGTGAAATAGTCAAGATTATTAGTTAGGAAAATTCGCAAAACTAGAGTTTAGGGAGTTGTGTAAAAATGTTTAATACGCCAAAGTGTTTAATTTGACTCGATCAGATCGGTTTGGAGAGGATAAAACAGTGAATATAGTCATCATTATGGCGCAAAACTATTATTTTTAATGCAACTACTCACTTAACATTTTAGAAACAAGTTATCACACTAATACATGAATACACATAGGAGTATTGGATTTACCTTGATGAGTATCGACGGAAGACAGGTTGTTGAACGTTTAGCGTTACCCAGGGTGCACCACGAGGAGGCGTCCAACTTCACACCCCCTGTAACAAAACAATGTTTTTTTTTGCATCAAACAATTATACTTTCCTAAAAGTGTTTATCCTTATCTGATGAAGAATATGTAATAAAAAAAACAAATTGTCTAGTTAAAACTATGGTTAGTTGTAATCAAAGGCTGCATATAAATTACAATAATACATGGAGCAATTCACTGATTTCGCTGCCCAAGAATTTCAATCAATTTTTCAATTCTTTTTATTAGTTTACACTCTCCTTATATATATATATATATATATATATATATATATATATATATAACTTGTTCAAATTTTCTATTGTTAATAAAATACTTTTTATTCATCCACTCAAGTTTAAATACATTTTTTTTATAGGGAATGACGCTTGATGTTAATAAAGATTTTCAAAATACTAATTCAATAATTAATTTTGCTTTCTATTTTGCCACCTGATATTGTGATCTGTCCTATGTATATACATGTTTATATTATTTGTAATTATATAATAAAAAGTAACTAAAATAAAATTTTTTGTTGTTAACCTAAGTAGGGATTGACTTTAATAAAAATAAATAATTATATTACTTGCATTTGTTGATTCCATCTTCGCGTGAGCTACTACTAATCACTAAACGCTTTTAAAAGTTTTAAACTTGCCTACCGTAGCACTTACTTTGCTTGTTGAGGATGGCCGTTTTGGGAGATTTGGCCCTTTGTCAACTCAGACCGTAACTACAGACGGAGTTGACAAAGGGACACATCTCCCAAAACGGCCGTCCTCAACAAGCAAAGTAAGTGATACTATAAGCAAGTTTAAAACATTTAAAAGTTTTTAGTATATTACTTGTTTAAATTAAAATTTTATGTATTAGCAACTTGGTAAATTTGTAAACCAAATTTTCTAAAATTTAAAGCTAAATAAAACAACAAATTTAAAATATCAATAAAGTATCAAATTAAACTTTAGAATTAACGTTAGTCTAACTAAAATAGATTTTTTTTTTAATATTTCAAAGAAACATTACTTTAGATTTCAAATTTTGGGGATAGAATGTTAAGCAACTTTAAAAAACGATTATTTTACAAAAATATATAAGAGCATACTAAAACAGTTGTTTTTTCACATCATCCACTTAAAGACAATAAACTTTTTTACAATTTTTATATATTTTTCATGAAATCTTCTTTTCTTTACTAAACTTACAAAATTTCATATTCCCCCCATTTTGTGTTGGAAGTGATTGTTTTCTAAAACGTTTTTAAAACAGTTTTGGTTAAACTAGCAATTGCAACACATTTTGAATTTAATATCCATAGCTATTTTAAAGATATTTTTTTGTAAATTCACAGACAGATTAAGCTGGGGGAAACCTAGAAATAATAGACAAGTTAGGTTTATACTTTGTAAAATATGTTTTGTTTATTTTGACCTGGTAAACATCTAGGGAATTTTAATATATTAATTTATGCAGAATCATGAATCTGCAGTGAAGCAATACTCCAAGAAACTAGACATATTATACTTCTTTTAGCATTTTTAGTTATTTGAATGTTGTAATACTTTTATAATGTAATTGTATTTAAATAACTTTGTACTTAGTTTAATAACTATATTTTTAAGACTTTGATGTTTTGTAAATACTGTTATACAGTTTCAAGGTTGTATAAATATATAATTATATTCATTGATAAAAATATATTTTGTATTACAGTTTACAGTATTACAGCGGCACAACATATGCGCACACTTACCCAGCTTGTGGGGCAAGACTGCTTTTTTTAGGTACGAAGAAAAAATTGTAACTATGAAAAACTATATAAGTATAAAAACACCATAAAATTCCAGTTTGGCAATAAAGGTTAGAAAGTTTAATTGCAGTATTTGTGTAATACATTTTGCATTAATGAAACTGGCAAAGCCTATTTGTTTCTTGGCTGCACGGTCTTTCTCCATCTTACTCCACATAGGGTAGTAGAGTAAGAGAACACATAGCACAATCATTCATTCTGAAGTATTTAAAAAGATATCACTGACAGAAAGAGGTTTTTCAATTCCTACTATTAGTTCACACTCTCCGTATGTACATCTTGTTCAAATTTTCAATCATTAATAAAATACTTTTTATTCATCCACTTAAGTTCAAATACATTTGTTAAATCTTGAAGTGGATGACAACTGGTGTTAATAGAGTTATGTAAAATGCTAATTCATTAATTAAACTTAATGATATAATTTTAGTTTTGTATTGGAGGAAAACCTTTCAAAAAGGGTCAAGGTATGCAGTATAGTTATTCCATGCCATTTAGCTCTAAATAGGTGATATCATATTATTTCATAAAACAGCTGATTTTATGTTATACAATAGGCTGTGTGATAGAACAGCTGTTTTAACACATAGCTCATGTTACTTTATTTATATTATTTTTAATTATTTAAACAAAGCAACTAAAATAAAATGGTTACTTCTTGACCCAAGTAGGAATTGACTTTAAAATATTTTTGTATATATTACTTATTTTAGTAAGGTTAGAGTGTTTAAATATATAGATTTGTCATGCATATTATCTTCTAAAGAAAATGATTGTTTTACACTGAACAACAAAATATAATATAATTTATGATACTAAATATCTATACTTACGGAGGGTCAGGCTGACTGGGGCAGGTGAGCACAGGAACATCCGGATTCTAAAAACAATTAAAGCACTTGAATCAATTTCCAGAGAGCTATGTTGTTTCTTACAAGCTGAGTGAATGAATGTTATAAGTATTATTGTTAGACTAAGCAGTGACCAGTTTATCTTATAGAACAAGATATTCCTCAAGATATGGATTATTTCCTAGCTCTGATTCACTGGCATTAGTAACCTTTACTAAACTCTTTCTCCTATTAGTTCACACTTTCCCTATAAATATCTTGTTCAAACTTTTAATCCTTAATAAAATCATTTTTATTCATCCACTTAAGCAAAATACATTTTTAAAATCTCGTAACAGATGACACTTAATGTTAATACAGTTTTTTCAAATATTAATTCATTAATATAATTCTATTAATTAATTTTAATAATTGATTTTGCTTTCTATTTTGCCACGTAATATTGTGGGTCTGTCATATGTATATACATATTTATATTATTTGTAATTATTTAATAAAAATTATATAAAATAAAATTTTGCTGTATTGAAATAAGTAGGAACTGATTTTAAAACTTTTTTTTTGTTACTTGTTTCCTATAAACTTCAGAAATAAATAATGTTAGTGGAAAAATCCAGAATACATTATTCTTCAAGAAGATACTTGTTTGGTTCCCTATATCTTTAATGGTTTCTATTTTAAAATTACATTACTAAACCATTAAAGGTGTGCTTTTACACTTTTAGAACTATACATTCCAAAAGTATGCACTTAGATCTGTATGATCAGGCCAGGATTTAGTACTAGGCCCACTTGGCCTAGGGATGCAAGGCACATGTTAAAAACTATTTTTTCAAGTAACAAGAAACATATTTGTGATAAGGTGAACTGGTTTGATTTTTCTTCTTTTATATAGTTTATAACTGTATGTACTGATTATTCATTGAAGTTTCATAGTCAGTGGCAGAGTTCCCATTAGGCACACTAGGCACGTGCCTATGGGCGCAGCCTCGAGGGAGCGGCATTTTTTTTCTTTTTTGTACCGATGAGTTTTAGTGACAATAGTAATAGTACCTAATTAAATTTGGTGAATGTCATAATGTGAACCTCACATCATAAAAAAAACTAAAAAAGTTGGAGAAAAGTATTCTCTTTTTTACATTTTACGGTAAAAATAAGCCTATTTGGGTATTTCAATCGTGTCAGAAGTTGGGCGTAGAGCTGAGTGAGAGCAGTACTCGCAACATGCACGGCACCGTAGTGAGCGCTGACTCAGGCTGACTCGAATCTGACTGTCGCGACAACTTCAATAATCTACTGCTTGCCCTGCGTCGCGTCTGCCCAGCGATAGAGGGCATTGTCAGTGACACAGTGGTGTGTAGGCAGATAATAATAGCAGTCGAATTTTTACAGAGGCTTATCAACGTTAAAGTGTATTATGCGTGTTGTGTATTTGTCAGTTATACATAATTAAGATTTTTTATATGTAATCAAAAGCAGTTATACCGTAAGTACCCTGGCCATTTGATTTGACAATGTCTTGCATATAATCCTAAAGTACTAACCATATATTAACACTGATAATTAATAAATATTCTATTAATAATAAAACGTTATTTTAAATAGTAGCACTGTATATACTGGCCTACTGCCTATTAGAATATAAATATTATTTTCTGTTTTGAAAATACGACATGCAGACTGCAGTCACTACCGGCATTACCCTACTAAAGAATTTATTTTTACATTTTATAATATTATCTTTTTTGTTATCATTTTCATCTGAAATATTAAAAAGGCAACGATTAAGGAAATAAGTCCAGTTAAACCTTTTTATTCACTCGCTTGCAGTACACAGAAAAAAGTTATCATCCTGAAAGACAGTGAACGCACTGTTTATTTATCGTGCTTGCCATCCACCTAAATTAGTTACTTTATTTAATTTATATGTACAACCAATTACCAAACTGTTTAGTAACCGCTTTTGATTACTTTTTTCTATAGTTTATTTTGTAAATATATCTACATAAAACGCTGAAACATTAACAATATCAAATAATGAGTGACAATAAACAAAAAAAGTTAAGTGGGGCAGCATTCCACAAACTGACAAATGAAATGCGTCAGAAAGAGGATAAGTTGTTAGGCTCAATAAAAAGTGTTGACAGCTATTTTTCAAAAAACAAAAAATCAAATGAAAATAACCAAAGTGATGACATTGACAACAACGACCAAAATGATGAAACCTATGACAAACTAAGTCAGTCTAGCAGTAAGACTAAGAACGAAAATAGTGAGGTGCGAATTGTTAACATTTTCGAAGACCATGAAACAGACAGTGACAAATGTTCGAACGATGCTGAAATTAAAATCACTACTGGGGCTTGTGAAACGGTTGTGCAAGTAGACAATGCAGGTGCTGGACCTATAAGTGACGATCCCATTGAATGGATAGTAAATGACCCTACTATTGAAGCTCTGTTACGGCGGGGTATTAATAAAAACAAGAACTGTGATTTTTCAAACTCCAAAAGGCATTTGGCCTTTTGACAGCAAATACTTTTTAACGTCAATTAGCTAATGGTGAGATAAGGTCAAGGGATTATTTAGTTTACTCTCCTAGCAGTGGGTCTGTTTTCTGTGTTCCATGTAAGCTTTTTGGTTCAAAATATGTAGCAGTTTGTACACCAAAAGTTTCTATTAAAGGTACATCAGATTGGAAAAATATTGCAAGCATTTTGGCCACACACGAAAACTCTCAAGACCATAAAAATTGTGAGCTGGATCTATTAGCACGAAAAAAGAGCTTAGGAACTATTACTAATCAGTTTGATTCATATGTAGAGGCTGAAATAAAATATTGGAGAAATGTACTTGCTAGAGTTTTTGCGGTAGTAAAAAAATTAACAAGCACAGGCCGCCCCCTTCGCGGCCATGCTGAAAAATTTGGTCCATTGCACAATGGAGAATATATGATGTCATTAGAACTTATAGCTGAATTTGATCCGTTTCTGGCTAATCACATTGAGCGATACGGGAACCCTGGTGCTGGAAAAACGTCTTACCTATCTTCAACCATATGTGATGAAGTTGTCAATTTACTTGCCAGTAAAGTAAAGAAGATTATCGTTGATGATATCAAGAGTGCAAAATATTTCTCTGTAATAGTAGATTCAACCCCAGATATCTCTCACACGGATCAATTGCCCTTTGTAATAAGGTATGTTGGAAAAGATGGTTTACCTGTTGAACGGTTTTTACTATTTATTCCCAATACCGGTCACAAATCAGAGAACTTGGCTGCCGCTGTGTTAAAAGTTTTAGAGTCAAATTACATTGACATAAATGATTGTCGTGGACAATCATATGACAACGCAAGTAACATGTCTGGGATTTACTCCAGCCTACAAGCTCGTATAAGGAAATTAACCCTAAAGCACTTTATGTCCCGTGTGGTACACATTCACTAAACTTAGTGGGCACATGTGCTGCAAGCTGTTGCCAAGAGGCATGCACACTTTTTAATTTAGTACAAAATTAGTATACACATTCTTCACGGCTTCTACAAAACGTTGGGAGAATTTAATGGAACACCAGGTACATAAATGTAATACTATAAAGGGTTTATCTGATACGAGGTGGTATGCACGTGAAGATGCTTGCAGAAGCTTGTGTGAAAACTGGGAAACGGTAATAGAAGTCCTGCATATTTATCAGAACAACCCGTGTGAAAAACCTCTTGCAAGTAATGAGGCTTCTGGCATTCTTAATGGAATGTACAGATTAGAAACCGCATTCATGTTGGAGATTTGGACAGACATATTAGAAATGTTTCAAAAAATAAGTACAACTCTTCAATGTGTTGATACGTCCATTGAGAGAGTCAACCGACTCTGTGATTCTCTTGTAAACTATATGGACTCTCTTCGTGGTATGTTTGATCTATATGAAAAGAAGGCAATGGATCGATGTGAATGGTGTGAGTGTGATTATGACACTTCTCATAAACGTTTGCCCAAGAGAAAATGTCGTCCAGATGAAGGGAGTGGAGAAGAAGAGAACAAGTCATATCTACGTTCTACCCTCAAAGAAGACAAATTGAATTCTCTTGCAATTCTCAACATTGAAGCTTATATCCTTAACATCCAAGACTTTTCTTTTGAACAATTAATAGAAGAATTTTCTATTAACAAAGCAAGACGTAAACCTTTAATGTAAGAATAAATGTTTTAGTCATACGTAGGCTACAAGTTTTGTTTCTGCAATATTTATATAAATATTAAACCTTAAACCACCATATTCCACTTAGAAAGTATATTAAGTCTAATTTTTACACCATGTTTTCATTATAAACTATTATCCAAAAAAGTAAAAACATACGTTAATTGTTCTTGTTAATACTAAGAGGCTGGAAATATTAATTCTTAATCTTGTGTGTAATAAATAATACTTTCTAATCTCAAAAGTATCCTTATTTTCACTTGTCTTCACCAACAAATATGAAAGTGAAGTAATGTATGTATATTTTCAAAATATATTTCATTAAAATATAGTGCCCAATATATAGTATATTATTATACATTATTATTTAATATGTACTTTACGTTTATTATTATTGCATTAGGACAGTAAACTATGGTCAGCACGGTAATCGGTATTTAATTTAAACGTAAAATGCATTATTGCATGAATACCAACATATTTTTTAATCTTAAAGCGCATCATTATTAAAAGTTAATTATTTTTTTATTATGCATTTCTTTGAACAGGCATGAAAACGGATTCGTATGGTGTAAATTAAAAGCATTATATTACGTTGGGACGTTTCCAATAAATTCGCGAACTGGGCGCAAAGGGCGGGCGGCCAAATTGTGCCTAGGGGCGGCACCATGGCAAAGTCCGCAACTGTTCATAGTTGTCACTATAAAAATGTCAATCCTTTAGTGAAGTATGCATCATGTTCAGGTTACTCTATAAATCCGATAAATTTCTACTTTTGGTATCACTCGGCAAAAAAACCACTACTTGCAAATATTTGTCAGCCAACGTGTTTCAAGCTAGGTCAGTGTATTGTTCAATGCTGTGAGTCATGGACAAGTCCCTTGAAAAATGCACTAACCCAGTGTGAAACACATGTAGTAATTTATATAAAAAATCTCAAGATCTGCGAATATAAAATGGTCTTTTGCAGCAAAATAATACATAAAGAAACAGTTGTGTTGTCTTGTAACTTTCAGTGATTCAACACAAAGGTGAGCTATTCTCAACAAAACTGTACTCTACTACTACCAAATCTTTATATGAATGTCAACACACCACAAAGCTTTGCTAGTAAATAAAATAGAGAAGAAATTGTGGGGAGATCATATGAAACAGCTAATAATAGTCATTAAATACCATCATCAAGAAATGATGCCAATTGTCAATGACTTAAAATGGTAAATGTTATAAATTCAAGAGCAAAAGAAATGCTCATAATTTTACAACAAAATTTAGAACGCACTGAGCTACAATAAAATATTAATTAATTGCTCTTTTGTTTTATTATATCTATATACCCTGAAAGTGAAAATGCCCTTAAAACTACACAATTTGCTATTTAAATTTTACACAATTTGTGACAGGATTCCTCCCCCCCCCCCCCCCAGTAGTCAGACGGCCATAATTATCCCTAATAATAAACTAAACTTTGAAGACTCTCTTGATTGACTCAAAATTTTGTTTTATATTACATTTTGATGGTGACATCAAGAAATACCATTTTAAACAGAATTAATACGGTAAATATAATACTAAACAGACTTAGGATATACTATTATTTGTGTTTTTTTTTTCAAGCTGTGAGAAACCATTTTAATAATACAGAAGATGCTGTTTGAGGGATGGAGATGCAAGAAAATGTACAAAGCCAAATCCTGACACAATAGGAGAATATCTTTATGGTGTGTGAATTTAACAATACTGTGACGAATGTTTGTACTATATCTGATACTAAATGTTATAAATTCAAAAGCAAAAGAAATGCTCATTATTTTACAACAAAAATTGCTCTTTTGTTTTATTATATCTATATACCGTGAGAGTGAAAATGTCCTTAAAACTACCATTTAAATTTTACATAATTTGTGACAGGATACACCCCCCCCCCCCAGTAGTCAGACTGCCATAATTATCCCTAACCAGAAACTAAATTCTGAAACCTCTCTTGATTGACTCAAAATTTTGTTTTATATTACTTTTTGATGGCGACTTCAAGAAATACCACTTTAGACAGAATTAATACGGTAAATATAAAACTAAACAGGCTTAGGATATACTACTATTTGTAGTTTTTTTCAAGATAGTAGTGATGAGGGATCAACGAACTTGCTTGTAAACACATTTATTATATACTTGTATGTATATAAAAGTATGTAGCTCTACAAGTATGATTGTATGTTGCAAGCGCGTTGAAACAGTGGACAAAGTACAACACCCTTTCAAAAATCCTAAACGAGTTGGGTTGAAGTTGCAGTTTTGTTGCACTCTTGGACAAAGGGACTTGAATTTCAATAAAATGACAGGTTCCCAATTGTACTTTTTAAAAAGCCAAAATGGATAGACACTCCTACAATACTATGAATTATAGTCAAAGCTAAGTTAATCAGAAAACCTTGCAAAACTGTTCAGAGTACCATAAGCTGATAGACTTATCATATGCATCAATAGACGGAGCAACAAAAGTAGATTTTAAGATATCACTCTTCAAAGTTTATTTACTCAGTGTTAGATTAAGGGATTGCCATTTGCTCTTTTATTTTTTTCATGACAATCAGATGCTAGAATACTGTGAGGAATGTTTGTACTATAGCTTCAATGTTTATCTACCAGAATTTGCAGTTATCTCAATTTTCAAGAAACGGTGGTTTGTTTAACAAAGGACTTATGATAGCTGATGAGAAATAAAAAAATATTCAACACAAACCTTTAACCTTCTGACCCTCCGCCTTTTGAAGAGAAGCAGTTGATGGGTCCATTTCCAGTCGTGCATTATACAGCTGATTCTTCCAAGTATCCTGATCATACTGGAACAAACTTTATGAGTTTTTTTCAAAAAATTAGGAGTAATGACTTAAAATGGTAAATGTTATAAATTTAAAAGCAAAAGAAATGCTCATAATGTTATAACAAAATTTAGAACGCACTGAGTTACAATAAAATATTAATTATTCACTATTTTGTTTTATTATATCTCTATACAATGAAAGTGAAAATGCCCTTAAAACTACCATTTAAATTTTACACATTTTGTGACAGGATCCCCCCACCCCCCATTAGTCAGACTGCCATAATTATCCCTAATAAAAAACTAAATTTTAAAGCCTCTCTTGAATGAGTCAAAATTTTGTTTTATATTACTTTTTGATGGTGACTTCAAGAAATACCACTTTAGACAGAATTAATATGGTAAATATTAAACTGAACAGGCTTAGGAAATACTATTATTTGTAGTTTTTTTCAAGATCGAACATAGTAGCGATGAGGGATCAAAGAACTTGCTTGTAAACACATTTATTATATACTTGTATGTATATAAAAGTATGTAACTCTACAAGTATGATTGTATGTTGCAAGTGCATTGAATAAGCCAAATCCTGACACAATAGGAGGATATCTTTATGGTTTGTGAATTTACCAATACTGTGAGGCATGTTTGTAGTATATCTGATAAGAAATAAAAATATATTCTCACACAAACCTTTAACTTCCTGACCCTCCGCCTTTTGAAGAGATGCAGTTGATGGGTCCACTTCCAATCACACAATATACAGCTGATTCTTCGAAGTATCCTGATCCTACTGGAACAAACCTTTATGAGTTTTTTTTCACAAAATTAAGAGTATATGAGTGTGGATTTACTTACCATAGCTTTTTCTTGATAGTCTTTAGTTCTTCTTTGTATGAATGTCTTCTCCAGAAAAATCAACCAAAATTCAGAACAAACACACTTTAACAACTTATGTTATATTACTGCCTTGTGATATATTAATACTAATTTATTTTTTTTTTTTTACAAGACTAACAACTAAAAGAGCCCAAATAGCTGAAACAAAAAGTACAAGTTAGTTAATAAATATAATATATTACAACAAAATGAAGAATAACAAGTCCTACAACACCCTAATAGGGGGAGGGGACGCGATCCCTAACTCAATTGATTGTTTATCCTAAATACTAAGTTTTCCTGAAAAAGAACACAAGTATTAAAAAAATCATTGTATAAATACCTTGTATAACATTGTATAATGTAGATCCATGATGGTCCTTGAAGTTCTGCGTAGTTACATTTTTGGAGAGTAAGACTGTGTTTTTTCTAGAAATTTAATTATTAAATCTTTTATAGAAAATAAATTCTGTTGAAACCTAAATTTTCCTAAATAAATTTTCCTAAATAAATTCTCCTAAATGTATTAAATAATAGATATTCCTAATTTCTTTTATAAATTTTATATAAAATTCTAATTTTTCCTATATTTTTGAAAACAATATTTCATTAATAAACTATTACTTTAAGATCTTTAATAGTAAAAAAAAGATTGATAAAAACCTATTTATGAAGTTTTTATAGTTTTACTAAATTTGAGCATAGAAAAATATTAAAAATTTGAAATAATCATCTAATATTGAATCCAAAAAGTGTTTGAAATTTTTATTTCAATTTAAAGAGTTTTAAAATATTTGTCTCTTACTCAGTAGAAGTCTGAAGATCTCTGAAAAGTTGAAACAACACACCCAAGTTAGTATAAAAACAATGAACATGTCAGCTGAACATTTAGGACCAAGTGATGAATTCGTATACAAACATATAACGAAACAGAAGTTTGTCAAATATTTTTGTGTTAGTTTAGTGTAATGTAAGTGTTGTGGATTGGAGGGATACAGATTGGAACATACAACGTGACCGAAATTATTATTATCGCACGGCAGGCCAACAAACTTCCATTCCATTATGAGGACATGTCACCATACCTTATTGTTAGTAGGGAACATAGGCAGAGAGGGCAAACAAGAACTAACTACATCATGCAAAGGGCTTCTCCACCTGCAAGAAACAATTACACCCCTCTCTAACCTCTGTACAACATGAACATGCAGGGAATAAGTAAGGTATAATGAGGGATATGTTAAGCTGACATGTTGGGCACTACCTAAGACTCACCCAGCTGCGACTTTCAAACCTGAAACAGAAAAAAAACAGTTTTTAAGGGAGTGTTTTTCCATTTGACATAACCAAACTCAAAGTTTGTATATACACTTTATACAACAATAATTTAATACTGAGTACAACATCAAAACTAATTAGTACCTGAGGATGTTCATAATATCCTGATACTCTATTGACCATAATTTTAAATTTGTATATTTAATATTTATACTTTTCGGTATTTTTTGAAGTCTGAGTGCACAATGGGATGAATTTGCCACAATTGATGTTCTCGTAAAACCATGAAAGTAAGTGCTAAGTCCGAATGCTGTAATATATGTCATAGTGCTCAAACATATTTAATATTTTGGATGTTCTAAACAATATGAAATATTAGACCACCAATTATTTATTTATTATTTTTTGTTTGAGGATATATTAAGCTACTGGACCTTGCATTTTTCAAATGTAACAGTAAAAATAAAATTGCTCAAACCTGTCACTGAGTATAGAAAATTAGGTTCAATATAACCTATTGATGTAAACATTTCTTGGAAACTCGAATCATTTTTTTTTGCATACAATATTGATGTAACCATTTCTTGGAAACTCGAATAATTTCCTATGCACACCAAATTGATATAAATATTTCTTGTGCCTGACTCTTCATTTACTTTCAAATATATAAAATAAGGTTGAATAGGAACAGGGTCGAATATAACGGAAGCTGAAAATATCGGGACTCCAATTCTCAAGACTCTATTTTAGCTTCCGTCTCTTCCGCTACGATGTCTGTTTTTTTTTGTAAACATCAATGGTGTTTTCATAGGATTATTTAAATATTTTCTGTCTTTGCTATTGAGGTATAAATAATGACATCTTGTATATTTCTTCACTAAACACAGCCACATTTATGTTTTATGAAACTGGGAATAATGTAATGCCAAAGAGTCATGCCGAAGAGAAATTGTGTACAATAATTATGGATAAACTTACCTTATATTTAGAACAATGTCACTTTGTAGCAGTAAAGATGTCTTGTTGATTAAAGTTGCTTTCTGTGTTGTTATTGGTTGAGACTCTTGATAAAATTGGAGACGGTGTCCTCTTCATTATGCTAACATTATCTTCTTGGAGCACTTTTCTAGTTAAAAAAAACACAAAAATGTTTCAATAAATTGTTTTTATTGCCAATTTATTATTTTCTCTCTGCTCCTAATTTTTTTATTTGTTATTGTTTTTATATGTTTTACTAATTCCTTTTGCTATAAGAAATTAATATTGTAACTAGTATCTTTCATATTTATGACCTAAACATGTACATTGTTGTAGAGAAACCAGACAAAAGTAAACTTTATAGTTTGTTTATAGAAAATGTTTTTTTTTTTAATGAATTACTATTTTTAAGTAAAAAACTTTATAAAAACCAATACAATAGCATTTGTTCCAAGAAGCAATACATTTTAAAGATCTCAGTGATAAGTCATGATTGTAAACATTCTATTACCCATCACTCCATTATTCCGTCACACCTGGCTTGTACAAAAATATATTGTGTTAAATATAAGGTTTAATATTTTATACATAGTTCTGATTAGTTAAAGGGAGGGAGATAAATGAGAAGTGCCAAAGCAAATAGGGATCCATTAAGATTTTTGGTCATTTATCTAACTTAACTCATTGCGACAAACTGCAGTTGGAATTTCTGAAAGCTACAAGCAGCTATATTTTTGTTAAGTCATGCTAATAATATCGAGAGTTTGACAGGATAGTGATTGATGGGTTCATACTGTGCAAAGGGGCGTTACACCCTGCTAAAACAAAATAAATTTAGACTTAAGTTGAAGTATTTCTAATAAATTAAAATTCATGATAGAAAACATTCATGTATATCCAAACATCTATACCAAGAATGAAGACTGGAGAAGAGGCCATTAGAGGTTTGGTGAATGGGTCAGATACGCAGCTACCACCCAAGACTATAGTGTCTAAAGATCGCAAGATAAGAGAAACTACACTATCTATTCCTACTGAAGTGGATTACATAAAGACATTACACATCAGTATACCCTCAAGACTTCAGAAGGGTAAGTTCGGTTACAAAATCCTATTTAAAATTCTTTTTCCTTTGAAACTGACAAAATATTAATAATTACAATACATTTAAAAAACAGTTTTTAAAACTAAATTTTGAATAAAATTTAAATGAATATTAAGTATTATTGGCTTAGTTGATAAAAAGCACATTTAAAATTTATGAATTACATTTCAAAAGTGTGAAAATTATTAGGTCATTTCATAAGTTCATCAAATATAAAGATATTAGGCATTAAAAATTGTAACTATATGTAACAATTTATTAATTATATGTTTTATGATTTGTAAGAGGTTTTCTTACCAAATTCAGCAATAATTAAAAATCAATAATTAAAGCAATAATTAAATAATCAAAAATTAATGCAGCATTATTTTATTCCTATCACTTATTTGGGTAATTTGTAAAAACCATTTAGGGATGAATTGCCCTAAATTCATTTCCCTGTGACTTTGGGCAAATAAATGCTCACTCGAATGTATAAACACAACCGTACACACAATCAAGGATTTAAATAAATCTTACCAATAAACAAGAAAAATTCATTCAATAATATATTCTTTGATTTTTAAATTAAATAAAAAGTAAATTTGATTCCCTTAAACTTTTATAAAAGTTGCTTGATGTAAACATCTTAAATTCACTGATTAATCTATTATTAAAAAGTACTTAGCTAAGATACCTACCTTTGGTAGAGGGTTAGCTTTGTAAAACGAATGTTTTGAAACATATCAGCAAGTAAGCAATTACGTATTCACTTAGCTAAATACTTTTTAAATATAGTTTTATTAAAGGTTTTAAAAATTTCAAAATATGTGCATATTTGAATTTTAATTCCAATATGAAGTAAATTAACTAAGTAGTGGAAGTTAAGACAAAGTGATGTTTTGCTATAATTTCCTGTCTAGAGTTACTAACGCTCGAAAGGCCAAATATGTGAACTAAATGAAGGAAACACCACAAGACCCACCACCATACTGTCGTTTTGAGCACAAGGGCTGTGTGCTGTTTGAATTTGCTTCTGAAAAAATATTCAAGGTATCTACTTTGGAAATTTTCTGAGACGAAATGATGAAAAAACTTTTTTCTTATAAGGTTACTTTACTGCTTATTTATTTCCCTTTCCATAGCGTTTTTTGCAAAATAAAATATTTATAGATAATGGGTAATTTCATACTTTTTTAAAAATTGTGCAGGCCGGGCAAGGTGGATTACTATTTACTTTGCCCAGATATATTTTATGCATCTATACTTCACTCATCATACAATAAAACTAACAAATAAATTATTTAAAACAAACTGAAACCAAATTTGGTTTTCAGATGGTATACAAATATGAATGGAAGATAGATGGTCTGAAGAAAATTTAAAATTAGCCATAAAATCTATTGAAGATGGTTTCAATTCCATTTCAGGGTAGTGAAAATCTTACAGTATTCTTTGTGCCCCTCTTAGCAAGAAATGAGATTTAAAAAAGTCTTACAAAAGAAAAAACCTTACCAATTGTCAATAATAAGAAAAACTCACATTTTTAAAAGAGAAAAAGATTACCATTGTTTAATTTTCCAGGAAAAATAAGACCACCCCCTCTGGATGATTGGATACAGTGCGGGCAGTGTCTTGAATAGTCGCATGAAGGTTGTTCAGACTAATGTGGATTGGGATCATATTTCTTTGATTTATGTATCAACAGATAAAGTTGACACACAATATAATTTCTTTTAATTCTACTTAATATTAAAAATTTAAAGAGTGTAAAGTATATAGCTTTAAATTTTGTGGCGTAATGTGTACTCTTAAATTAAGACTTATTTTGTGAAATTAAATGTTACAGAGATATTTTGTGCTTGTGTGCATTTTATCCCAACATATTTCAATTTTCAGATTAATGAGTACAAAATTCACATTGGCTGGGTTACATTATTCACTTTGCTTAGGGTACCTGGGCAAAGAGAATAATTGACATTTATATATAAATGATATATTTACATCCCTGTTTTTTAGATTAGTAAATAACTATTTTCCTATCAATAGATGATGTGTTTTAGATGATATTTAACACTATGACAGAATCTTTTTTACTTTATTCAAGATTTGTCAGCGGTTTAAAAAAAAGTTATCCACTTTACCCTGGCCTCCAAACAATAAATGTTCAAAATATATTACATACATTAATGACAGTTAATCTCAAAGTAAAAAATGGATATTTCATAATACAAATGAAAATTTGTGATCTTACAAATAAACATTTGTGCTAAAAGAGTAGGTAAGAGAAATTTCCAAAAAATATACCTGATATTCAGCCCAATGACACAGTTTCGAGCAGTACAGATGTAGTCTATGATTAAAGTTGCTATTAATTGGTAAGGCTGCTGGCATTGGATTGGTGAATCTTCATTCATCATTTTCTAGCAAATCAAAACACAAATTTTGTCAATATAACAAATGCTTTGACTATTATTAGGGCAAAGAGAATAATTGAAATTTATATATAAATGATTTATTTATATTCCTGTCTTTTTAGATTAGTAAATAACTATTTTCCTATCAATAGATGATGTATTTTAGATGATATTTAACACTATGACAGAATCTTTTTTACTTTATTCATGATTTGTCAGCGGTTTAAAAAACATTTATCCACTTTACCCTGGTCTCCACACATTAAATGTTTAAGATATATTAGATACATAATGACAGTTAATCTCAAATTAAAAAATGGTTATTTCATAATACAAATAAAATTTTGTGATTTTACAAAAAATACAGTTGTGCTAAAAGAGTAGGTAAGAGAAATTTCCAAAAAATATACCTGATATTCAGCCCAATGACACAGTTTCGAGCAGTACAGAAGTAGTCTATGATTAAAGTTGCTATTAATTGGTAAGGCTGCTGGCATTGGAATGGTGAATCTTCATTCTGATATTCGTCATTTTCTAGCAAATCAAAACACAAATTTTGTCAATATAACCAAATGCTTTGACTATTATGCCGACTTATATAACAGAACAAATGACAGCTAGTTAGAACATTATACCAATTTTCAAAAAGGCTGATGCCAGAAGATTGACTATGGTAGGATAATTAGTAAACTAGATAATATTTGTTTTATAACTAAGAGAAAAAACTGTGATTACAAGATTCAATCTGTCCTTTTATTTATGAAGCTTACCTGTTACAAACACCTTTTCTTATAGAATGCAAGCATGTGATTTATGGTTCTACCATAATTATCAATAATGTATTGATAATACATAATGCGCAAAAACAACATACACATAACACAACAAACAAAAAGACACACAAACTAAAAAATATATAACACTTGCATGTCGCGACAACACATCACATTGACTCACTAAAACTTAAATACAAAGTATTATTCACAACAACGAACACTTATACAGTTCAAAAACATACTAGGATAAACGCAACAGGGCAGGTGTATACAAGATTACATGCTACAACAGTCCCAGCTTTTACATAGCACAAACAGGGAGAACATTTTCCACAAGATACAAAGAGCACGTAAAACAGATAAGAAAGACACAATCCACATCAAATTTCGCCACTCACATACAAAACATACACAGACTGACATAGACACCAATCTAAAAATCGTACATTACATCAATAAATGCAAAAAAACTCAACACAGTAGAAATCTATGAGATATATAAACACCATAAATACTACCCACAACACATTCTAAATGACAAAACACACTCCCAATCAAACACTATATTTGAACACCTATAATTAACAACTACTCTATGAACAATAACACTCCACAGAACAAAAATTCATCACAGACTCACACCAACACAACACACCTGAGCAACAGTCTTGCCAGTAATTCACAGCATTGAAAAATGTGCTGATCTAGCGCAAAACGCATCTGCTGAATAAATCCGTAAGTAGTGGTTTTTTTGCAAAGATAATACATACAAGTGTAATTGAAGTTTATATTTCTTTTAAAATCTATACGTTCTTTGAATCTTGTGTTGAATGATTCAAACGCTTTTGGACAATGTATAAACTGGGACAGATGTTATACATTGTTTTGTAGATTTCGGATAGACTGTACTTGACTGTTTGCTATTTAGGGACTATAAGTTACTTCAAGTATATGTTTGTCGTTTGTATAATAATATGTGAGTTTTCTAACGGCAGAAGTAACTTTGTGTGTTTTTGTTATTTTATGAGGCAGAGACGTATTTTTTGTTTGTTTTGTATTCCAAATTTTAGATTGTTTGAAGGTTTTGTTTATTTTTAATTTTGTTGAGTATGTTGTAATATAAGCATGTGTGAATCTGTGCTTATAATCATATTTTATGGAGTCAAGTTCTTATGTATAGAATTATTTCGAAACACGTCGGCAAGTAAGCCCTTGAGACTGAGATTTGTTCAGCTAAACATGCAGTGGCTCATATATAGTCTGTATCTAGTAACTATTTATTGTATTAAATTTTATTATTTTATGTATTCAACATTTTTTTTTATTATGTAGAAAAAATCTGTTATTATTTGAAATAATAAAACTGTTTTTTTCACAAACATACTTTCGAAAACTAATAAAGTATTAGTTTTATAAATAATTATATATTAATTATGTTACTTTATTTGAAAAATGAGTAAGAATAATTTAATACTAAGGAGTGCAGGTTTTCCAGTTACTAATGTACGAAAAACTAAATAAAAATAAACTTCAGAAAATTTTATGAAATAAATTTACACATTTAGACTTTATGTACAATAAATTTTTCTTGTCAATTTTTAACTAGAATATTATTAAACAGAATTTTTTCACAAAACAATTAGTAAAATTGTTAACTAAAAAAAATTTGTGTATCCTTTATTAAATTTAAGCAAATGTGTAAACTTGTATAACTTTATACATTTCGTAATCTTATTAAATTCATTTTCTTTTTACATAAATTAACTTAAGAAGAATATGTTTTCATAATCTCTACATTTTGGTAACATAATACTATAAGTTGTACATTATTGTATAACACAATCAAATATTCATAATCTAGAAGATTTTTTATTATTCAGGAATTCCTTCAACATATATAACATGATTCTAAAAACTAACAAAAGTTTGAAAATTAAAATATCAAATAAAAATTTAAGCTTTAGTTGTTTGTTTACTTACTCATATTAAGTAATCATTCTCTTCATGTCCTTTTGTAATTTGGATCCAGTTACAATTTAAACAACTGCAGAATATGAATGTCTTCTAAGCACCACCAAATCCACCTCCACCAAGACTTTAGAACAGTGCACTAACTTATTGTATTAATATGATAGCAAGGATTTCGAGGTTGTTTATGACAATTTTAATCAAGGGACAGAAACTGTCTGCTTGTGAATAGCTGGTACACACAAATAAATAACAAGCCATTTTAACAATGTAGATTAGACTACATTAGACCCCAACGACAAATGACAGACTCCCTACAACTATCTGTGTCACCTTTTTTAATCTTATCAGTCAAGAATGGGAACAATACTTGTATTGACTACAATACCTAAGCAAATTTTGCTGTATCACTCACTAAATTACATTTCGTTTAAACATTAATTACTGTATACATGTAATATTTAACAGTTCCTAATATTATCTTAGTACATCCTAAAACAAATCAGTGATTCCCTTTTAATAACACTAAAGAAAAAAATTATTTTTGCCTAGCACCCTATTCTAATGAATTCTGAAAACGTAACAGCTTTTCCCTAATACTAACAGACGCACAAATAATGGATTATAGTAATCCTAAAATACTTCTAGGGAATCCAAAGAAAAAACCTCACTAATTACTCTCGACACACAAGATCAAAAAAGGAAGTTCTGGGCAAAACTATCAGCTTGTACGTAGCTAATCTACAAAAACTGATAGCCAGCCTTTTAAACAATTTAGTTTACACTACACTGAAGCCAAACCACGAAACACAGATGCCCTACGAACATCTGTGTCACATTTTTAATCTCATCAGTCAAGAATGGGAACAATACATGTAATGACTACAATACCTAAAAAAAGTTAGCCGTATCACTCACTAAATTACATTTTGATTAAAAATTAATTATTACGTACATTGAATATCTAACAGTTCCTAATATTTCCTTTGTGTATCCTGAAACAAATACATCATTTTCATTTCCTAGCTCTAAAGAAAAAAAATGTTTTTCTCTAGCACCCTATCCTAATGAATTCTTAAAAAGTAACAACTTTTCCCTAATACTAACAGAAGGATAATAATGCATTATAATAATCCTAAAATATCTCTAGTGAGTCCCAAGAAAAAACCTCACTAATTGCTCTTGACACACAAGATCAAAAAAGGAAGTTCTGAGCAAAACTATCAGTTTGCACGTAGCTAATCTACAAAAACTGATAGCCAGCCTTTTAAACAATGTAGCTTACATTACACTGATGCCAAACCACGAGTCACAGATGCCCTATGAACATCTGTGTCACATTTTTTAATCTTATCAGTCAAGAATGGGTACAATACTTGTAACGACTACAATACCTAAGCAAATTTTGTCGTAGCACTCATTAAATTACATTTCGTTTAAACATTAATTATTGTGTACATTTAATATCTATAAGTTTCACATATTTTCTTTGTGTATCCTGAGACAAATATGTCATTTTGTTTCCAAACGCTAAAGAAAAACAATGATTTTTTCTAGCACCATATACTAATGAATTCTTAAAATGTAACAACTTTTCCCTAATACTAACAGAAGCACAAGTAATGTATTATGATAATCCTAAAATATTTCTAGTGAATTCCCAAGAAAAAACCTCACTAATTACTCTTGACACACAAGATAAAAAAAGGAAGTTCTGGGCAAAACTATCAGCTTGCACGTAGCTAATCTACAAAAACTGATAGCCAGCCTTTTAAACAATGTAGTTTACATTACACTGATGACAAACCACGAGTCACAGATACCCTACGAACATCTGTGTCACATTTTTTAATCTGATCAGTCAAGAATTGGTACAATACTTGTAACAACTACAATACCTAAGCAAATTTTGCCGTAGCACTCATTAAATTACATTTCGTTTAAACATTAATTATTGTGTACATATATTATCTAACAGTTCTTAATATTTCCTTTGTGTATCCTGAAACAAATACGTCATTTTCATTTCCTAGCTCTAAAGAAAAACAATGTTTTTCTCTAGCACCCTATCCTAATGAATTCTTAAAAAGTAACAACTTTTCCCTAATACTAACAGAAGCACAAATAATGGATTATAAAATCCTAAAATATCATTAGTGAATCCCAAGAAAAAACCTTAGTAATTACTCTTGAGTAACAAGGTCAATAAAAGGAAATTCTGGGCAAAACTATCAGCTTGCACGTAGCTAATCTACAAAAACTGATAGCCAGCCATTTAAAAAATGTAGTTTACACTACACTGGAGCCAAACTACGTGTCATAGATGCCCTGTGACTTTCTGTGTCACATTTTTTAAATTCATCAGTCAAGAATGGGAACAATACTTGTAATGACTACAATACCTAAAAAACGTTTGCCGTATCACTCACTAAATTACATTTTGATTAAACATTAATTATTACATACATTGAATATCTAACAGTTCCTAATATTTCCTTTGTGTATCCTGAAGCAAATACGTCATTTTCATTTCCTAGCTCTAAAGAAAAACAATGTTTTTCTCTAGCACCCTATCCTAATGAATTCTTAAAAAGTAACAACTTTTCCCTAATACTAACAGACACACAAATAATAGATTATAGTAATCCTACAATACCTCTAGTGAATCTCAAGAAAAACCCTTAGTAATTACTCTTTAGTAACAAGGTCAAAAAAGGAAGTTCTGGGCAAAACTATCAGTTTGCACGTAGCTAATCTACAAAAACTGATAGCCAGCCTTTTAAACAATGTAGTTTACACTACACTGAAGCCAAACCACGAAACACAGATGCCCTACGAGCATCTGTGTCACATTTTTAATCTCATCAGTCAAGAATGGGAACAATACATGTAATGACTACAATACCTAAGAAATGTTTGCCGTATCACTCACTAAATTACATTTTGTTTAAACATTAATTATTACGTACATTGAATATCTAACAGTTCCTAATATTATCTTAGTGCAGCCTGAAACAAATCAGTGATTCCCTGTTAATAACACTTTAAAAAAAAAACAATTATTTTTACCTAGCACCCTATTCTAATGTATTCTGAAAAAGTAACAACTTTTCCCTAATATTAACAGACGCACAAATAATGGATTATAGTAGTCCTACAATACCTCTAGTGAATCTCAAGAAAAAACGTTAGTAATTACTCTTGAGTAACAAGGGCAAAAAAGGAAGTTCCGGGCAAAACTATCAGCTTGCACGTAGGTAATCTACAAAAACTGATAGCCAGCCTTTTAAACAATGTAGTTTACACTACACTGAAGCCAAACCACAGGTCACACATGCCCTACAAGCATCTGTGTCACATTTTTAATCTCATCAGTCAAGAATGGGAACAATACACGTAATCACTAAAATACCTAAGCAAATTTTGCCGTATCACTCACTAAATTACATTTTGTTAAACAAATTAATTACTGCGTACATATAATTACTAACAGCTCCTAATATTATCTTAGTGCATCCTGAAACAAATCAGTGATTCCCTAATAATAACACTTAAGAAAAACAATTATTTTTTCCTACCACCTGAATTCATAAAATGTAACAACTTTTCTCTAATACTAACAGACACACAAATAATGGATTATAGTAATCCTAAAATACTTCTAGGGAATCCCAAGAAAAAACCTCACTAATTACTCTTGACTCACAAGGTCAAAAAAGGAAGTTCTGGGCAAAACTATCAGCTTGCACGTAGCTAATCTACAAAAACTGATAGCCAGCCTTTTAAACAATGTAGTTTACACTACACTGAAGCCAAACCACGAAACACAGATGCCCTACGAGCATCTGTGTCACATTTTTAATCTCATCAGTCAAGAATGGGAACAATACACGTAATCACTACAATACCTAAGCAAATTTTGCCGTATCACTCACTAAATTACATTTTGTTAAACAAATTAATTACTGCGTACATATAATTACTAACAGCTCCTAATATTATCTTAGTGCATCCTGAAACAAATCAGTGATTCCCTATTAATAACACTTAAGAAAAACAATTATTTTTTCCTACCACCTGAATTCATAAAATGTAACAACTTTTCTCTAATACTAACAGACACACAAATAATGGATTATAGTAATCCTAAAATACTTCTAGGGAATCCCAAGAAAAAACCTCACTAATTACTCTTGACTCACAAGGTCAAAAAAGGAAGTTCTGGACAAAACTATCAGCTTGCACGTAGCTAATCTACAAAAACTGATAGCCAGCCTTTTAAACAATGTAGTTTACACTACACTGAAGCCAAACCACGAAACACAGATGCCCTACGAGCATCTGTGTCACATTTTTAATCTCATCAGTCAAGAATGGGAACAATACATGTAATGACTACAATACCTAAGAAATGTTTGCCGTATCACTCACTAAATTACATTTTGTTTAAACATTAATTATTACGTACATTGAATATCTAACAGTTCCTAATATTATCTTAGTGCATCCTGAAACAAATCAGTGATTCCCTGTTAATAACACTTTAAAAAAAAAACAATTATTTTTACCTAGCACCCTATTCTAATGTATTCTGAAAAAGTAACAACTTTTCCCTAATACTAACAGACGCACAAATAATGGATTATAGTAATCCTACAATACCTCTAGTGAATCTCAAGAAAAAACGTTAGTAATTACTCTTGAGTAACAAGGGCAAAAAAGGAAGTTCTGGGCAAAACTATCAGCTTGCACGTAGCTAATCTACAAAAACTGATAGCCAGCCTTTTAAACAATGTAATTTACACTACAATGAAGCTAAACCATGAGTGACAGATGCCTTGCGACTATCTTTGTCATCTTTTTAATCTCATCAGTTAAGAATGGGAACAACTCTTTTAACGACTACAATACCTAAGTAATTTTGGTGTGTTTAGTCAGTAAATGATATTTTCTTTAGACATCAACTACTGTGTCTACATAATATATATCAGGACCTAATATCATTTTTATGTATTTTAAACAAATGTCATTTCCTTTATCGTTATACTAAAGAATAAAAATTACTTGTATTTTCCCTAGCATAACCTATCTTAGCTATTTCTGAAACAAAACCCGCTATTTTTTTTCTGACATTAATTGAAATAGATAAATAATTATTCTAAATATTTTAATATAATAACTCTAAGACCACTTTAGTGAATCACAGAATAACATCTCACGTGAATATGGAATCAACAAAAACCCAGAATAACAGTTGATTCTTGACTCATAAGATCAAAGAAGACAGTCATGATAGATGAAATTTGAGATATTTTGAGCTGATATGTTGGGCACTACCTAAGCCTCTTTTAGCCTCTTTTAGACCTTAGAACCTGTAACAGAAAAAAACAGTTAATATTAGAATCCTAATCTTTTTGACTTAACTGAGCACAAAGTTTTATATCTGGTTTTTACAACAATAATACAGTAGAACTTGGATAATTTGAAGCTGATGGGACTAATGAAAAAATTCGAATGAATAATGTTCGAAAACACTCTTTTAGGTGGAAGCACTGGAGGTTCTTCTGTTACGACAGCCATTTCAGCAGTCAATGCTGCTCACATCAGGTCACTGTCACTGGTCAATATTTTTTTTTAAACACAGACCGCTCACACATAGTAAACACTCTAATTTGCTTTCGTTAAACAAATTGCTATTGTCATTTCAGTAACTTTGGACCATGCATTATGGCACATTCTTGACGCTTTAAGAAGATTAATTTTGAAATTTATGTTCATGTTTTCCAACAAACCTGTCAAACACAAATGTACATTAAGTCTCTATTAGAAATGCAAAAACTTTTTTTTGATTGCCTTGATCAATTGACTGTATAGCTGAGGTTGTGTTTAGGGGATCGGGGTCAAAAGGCTTAATATTTTCCATAAGTAGAATAGTGTTATGTGCAGTATAGTTGTCAACAAACAGGATGAATATTTATCTGTTTACGGAATGTTTTGTCGAGTTTTAGCAGCCATTCTTTATACAGCACTGATGGCATTCAAGCTATTTCATTTGCTTTGTAAAAGAGTTTATATTTTAAAACTTCTATGATAACCAGATTTCCCTATCACCATTAAAGGCAACATTTCTGTGCCACCTATATTGCCTCCAACCAATACCATAACCCTTTGCTTACCTTTTATAAACACTTCCACTACAGCAATCTCCTTTAAAGTTAACGTTTTGTTCTAGGTACAAATGCCTCTGGTGTGGTCCTTCTTAAAGCACTGTTTGATATTATCACCTTATTTTACAAAAATGTAAATACTATCCTACTCACTATAGGAATGGGACTTTTTTTAAAGACAGTTTCCACCTCATGAATAACAAATTTTAATGGTTTGACACAATTACTTGGTTCGAATTATCCAACTACTACTATATATAGCTTTCAATGAGAATTTTTAAATGAATACACTTGAACATATATTAGTTTATTCTACTTGTCTACTGATGTTGCACTTATGTTTCTGAAAATTGAGGAATTTTTATCAACAAAAACATCCATAGTGAGTAATAAGTTTTTGTTCTGTTTTAACATTGCTTAGAAATAGTTTTAAGACCAACCCATTTTATAGGTGTATTCAAATTATTATCTTTCATCATAAATTACCATTATTAATCAATATATCTGCCTTAACATTACTCTGCCTTCAATAGTTGGGTATTTTACTGTTTAGTATTATCTTCTGAGATTAGAAGATTGCATTCTTCAACTTACTGAACCGAAAGTCAAGTACTTTATAAATATTTGTAGGTATTATGACCTGAAAAATCAATTATCTTCAGTTGTCTTGCCAGTCAAGCTGTTTGAATAAAGAGACAAACTAATATAGCTCTTTTCCCTCAAGTTACTAATTAGGCTTGTAAAAATCAATAACGTTATTATATGATTATTATAATATATATATGTGTGTGTGTGTGTTGTGATATTTCCCGTTGTCCATTATTTTTCCGTTGCACTGACTTTTGAAGTTATTATTATTACTTGTAAATAATATTTTCTGTGTGATTCGGTCACAGAGTGATTCAACAATGGTCAAGTGACCGAAAGGTGCTTCATCACATAAGGTAAAATAATTGCACTTAGTGGTGGAATAATTCTTTACAATTAACAATATTAACTTTATGAAGTCAGTGCAACGGAAAAAAATGGACAAAATGAAACTAATTAGGTTTGTAAAAATCAATAATGTTATTATATGATTATTATAATATATATATTATCATTTGTTGATTCCATCTTCACGTGAGCTACTAGTAATCACTTACAACTTTTTTAAAAAATGTTTTAACTTGCCTATAGTAGCACTTACTTTTTTTGTTGAGGACGGCCGTTTCGGGAGATGTGCCCCTTTGTCAACTCAGACCGTAACTGATCTCAAAGTTTACGTAGGTTAGGGTGGGGGTGGGATATTTTGGTGGTGTGGGTGTATTTTGTGTGTATTAGGAGTTATGATGTCAAAAAGTGCGTGTGAGTTGTAATGTAATTGTGTATTGAGTATGTGTGTAGGGTGTAGTTTGAAGTGCCTATATATTTCGTATTGTTCGGTTGTGTAGCGTTGGTTATTTCTGTGTTGTTTATGAAGAATTTGTAAGTTAGATGTTGTGTCTGTGTAGTCGTGTTTTGTGGAGTTGAGATGATCGGCGAAGTTTGATTGGTAGTTATTGTTTTTTAGTGCTTTTATATGTTCTTGGTAACGTGTGTGAAATGACCTCCCTGTCTGGCCTATGTAAAAACTGGGGCATGAACTGCAAGTTAGTTTGTAAACTCCAGTGGTGTTGTAAATGTCGTTGATTTTGCTGTTGGGTTTAAATTGTTTGTTGAGAGTGTTGTGTGTGGAGTAAGCTATTTTGTAGTTGTATTTTCGTAATGTGTTGGTTAGATTGTGGGTTTTGGATGATCTGTAAGGTATTGATAAGTATTTTATGGGATTGTCATCTTGTGTGTTTGTATTTGGGTTATTATGTTTATTTTTTAGGCGGTTGTATAATTTGTCTATCATTGTTGGGTTGTATCCGTTTGTTTGTGCTATATATTTTATGGTGTTTAACTCCTGGTAGTGTTCATCTTTGTCTAGTGGTGTTTTAAGGAGGCGGTATATCATGGTATTGTAAGCAGCTAGTTTGTGTTGGTGTGGGTGGTTTGAGGAACTGTGTATGGTCGTATTAGTGCTGGTGGGTTTTCGGTATATGTTGAATTTATGTGTTTGTTTGTCTGTTCGTTTAATTGTGAGGTCTAAGAAGTTAAGGGAGTTTTGTTGTTCTGTTTCGATGGTGTATGTTAGTTTAGGGTGTATGGAATTTAGGTGTTTTAGAAATATGTGTGCTCTGCGTGTGTTGCCTTTATATAATGTTATGATGTCGTCGACGTATCTGTACCAGTAAATTATGTTATCTGAGTATTTGTTGTTGTGTAAAATGTGGTTTTGTTCGATGTGGTGTATGAATATTTCTGCTAAGATGCTTGCTATGGGGGAGCCCATAGGTAGTCCATCTTTCTGGCTGTAGTATGTGTTGTTGTAGGTGAAATAATTTTGAGAAGTGATTAATCTTGTGAGGTGGATGATTTCGTCAATGTGAGTATGTGGTGTATTTGTGTCTATTAGCATGTTTTTGAGGATGTCTATGGTTTCTGGAATGGGGATGTTTGTATATAGATTTGATATATCAAAAGAGACTAAGGTGGAATTGTGTGGAATATTTACGTTTTTAATTTTGTCTATTAGGTTTAGGCTATTTTTTATGCTACAATGGTTATTAAATTTTATATGGTTTCGGATAGTTTTGTCGAGGAATTTGGCTAGAAGATGAGAAGGGGCGCTTGTATGGTTTATTAGTGGACGTATTGGGATGTCTGTTTTGTGAAGTTTGGGCAGGGCGTTTAGTTTGGGGGCTATTGGCTTTATTTGTTTTAGGTGCTTTTTGGTGTGGTGTGGGATTATAAGTTTTGTTTTCAACATAAAAGTACACAGTTTCATCCAAAATAACAACATCATTACACTAAAAGAAGACCCAACAACAAAATACAACGCTCTAATCAAAGGAGCAATTAACAAAACAAAACTTATAATCCCACACCACACCAAAAAGCACCTAAAACAAATAAAGCCAATAGCCCCCAAACTAAACGCCCTGCCCAAACTTCACAAAACAGATATCCCAATACGTCCACTAATAAACCATACAAGCGCCCCTTCTCATCTTCTAGCCAAATTCCTCGACAAAACTATCCGAAACCATATAAAATTTAATAACCATTGTAGCATAAAAAATAGCCTAAACCTAATAGACAAAATTAAAAACGTAAATATTCCACACAATTCCACCTTAGTCTCTTTTGATATATCAAATCTATATACAAACATCCCCATTCCAGAAACCATAGACATCCTCAAAAACATGCTAATAGACACAAATACACCACATACTCACATTGACGAAATCATCCACCTCACAAGATTAATCACTTCTCAAAATTATTTCACCTACAACAACACATACTACAGCCAGAAAGATGGACTACCTATGGGCTCCTCCATAGCAAGCATCTTAGCAGAAATATTCATACACCACATCGAACAAAACCACATTTTACACAACAACAAATACTCAGATAACATAATTTACTGGTACAGATACGTCGACGACATCATAACATTATATAAAGGCAACACACGCAGAGCACACATATTTCTAAAACACCTAAATTCCATACACCCTAAACTAACATACACCATCGAAACAGAACAACAAAACTCCCTTAACTTCTTAGACCTCACAATTAAACGAACAGACAAACAAACACATAAATTCAACATATACCGAAAACCCACCAGCACTAATGCGACCATACACAGTTCCTCAAACCACCCACACCAACACAAACTAGCTGCTTACAATACCATGATATACCGCCTCCTTAAAACACCACTAGACAAAGATGAACACTACCAGGAGTTAAACACCATAAAATATATAGCACAAACAAACGGATACAACCCAACAATGATAGACAAATTATACAACCGCCTAAAAAATAAACATAATAACCCAAATACAAACACACAAGATGACAATCCCATAAAATACTTATCAATACCTTACAGATCATCCAAAACCCACAATCTAACCAACACATTACGAAAATACAACTACAAAATAGCTTACTCCACACACAACACTCTCAACAAACAATTTAAACCCAACAGCAAAATCAACGACATTTACAACACCACTGGAGTTTACAAACTAACTTTGCAGTTCATGCCCCAGTTTTTACATAGGCCAGACAGGGAGGTCATTTCACACACGTTACCAAGAACATATAAAAGCACTAAAAAACAATAACTACCAATCAAACTTCGCCGATCATCTCAACTCCACAAAACACGACTACACAGACATAACATCTAACTTACAAATTCTTCATAAACAACACAGAAATAACCAACGCTACACAACCGAACAATACGAAATATATAGGCACTTCAAACTACACCCTACACACATACTCAATACACAATTACATTACAACTCACACGCACTTTTTGACATCATAACTCCTAATACACACAAAATACACCCACACCACCAAAATATCCCACCTCCACCCTAACCTACGTAAACCTTGAGATCAGTTACGGTCTGAGTTGACAAAGGGACACATCTCCCGAAACGGCCGTCCTCAACACAAAAAAAGTAAGTGCTACTATAGGCAAGTTAAAACATTTTTTAAAAAAGTTGTAAGTAATTATCTTCAGTTGTCTTGCCAGTCAAGCTGTTTGAATAAAGAGACAAACTAATATAGCTCTTTTCCCTCAAGTTACTAATTAGGCTTGTAAATATCAATAACGTTATTATATGATTATTATAATATATATATATATATATATATATATATGTGTGTGTGTGTGTGTGTGTGTGTTTGTGTGTGTGTGTTGTGATATTTCACGTTGTCCATTATTTTTCCGTTGCACTGACTTTTGAAGTTATTATTATTACTTGTAAATAATATTTTCTGTGTGATTCGGTCACAGAGTGATTCGACAATGGTCAAGTGACCGAAAGGTGCCTCATCACATAAGGTAAAATAATTGCACTTAGTGGTGGAATAATTGCTTACAATTAACAATATTAACTTTATGAAGTCAGTGCAACGGAAAAAAATGGACAAAATGAAACTAATTAGGTTTGTAAAAATCAATAATGTTATTATATGATTATTATAATATATATATTATATGTGACAGCCAAGTTTAGTAAGGTTTTATGAAACAAGTTTATAATAAAACGCACTCATCACCATAGTTTTTCTGAGGATAATTGTGGTGTAGATAATCATGAGAGTAAATTCAGAAAGACTATGCTTTAAAAAGTGTAAGATTTTGTGAAAAGTGCTAAATAGAAGTTAATGGTGTGTTATAGGCGTGGTGCTCATTGGTTAAACTTCCCTGTTAAAACATGTTTGGTCAGTGCAAATTAGAAAAACAGGTGAAAAGAAAAATTAGTTTATGTAATTTTTTTCAACAAGGTTTTTTTACAGTTTAAGAAATATTAGACACAACAGACTTGAGCAACAATTATCAAGACGCAATCGTGGTAATTATAACAAATACGGAGACCAAAATACAGAAAAATTTGTGTATGAAGTGTTTGTTCACTTTGGTGTGTTAGCCCTATTATTTTAAAATAATTTACATTTATTTATAATTACACTCTTAATAAATTATTTCTTAAACCTTCTTACTGTCTAATTTATAAAAAGGAAATGGTGTTTTAAAATATCATCTTAAAATGATAATTTACAGAGCTTCAATTCCCAAATCAAAAACATGACAGTAATTGAATCATATTTGTGGTACAGTAAAACCTCAATATTTCAGACCTGTTCATTCCGGATCTCCATATAACCCGGACTGGTATTTGTAGTATTTTTTGGTTTTACAATGGTAAAATTGTAATTATCGACATTAAAATATCAATTCTGGACATAATACTGTATCTTTATAAGCCCTACCCTACCCACGGTAAAAGTACTTGTCTTTTTATATTGTAAGCCTGGGCAACCACTATTCCCAGCATAGCTCGTGAATGCAACCGTAAAATGCTATGCAGTGCAGTATCGAGATATGTGTGTTGATGCAATAACCACCTGTCTACTAGCATACCATGTATAGGGCCTATATATATATATATATACATATATATGTGTGTGTGTGTGTGCTAGTTGTCACTATATGTACTTAGTATTTATGTAAAGTAAGATTCTTGTTTAAGTACATATAGTGAAAGTAATAAGTGAATACAAGCAAACAGTGTTGCAAAAAAAAAAAAAAAAAAAAAATATATATATATATATATATATATAATTAATAAATTAAAAATATTTCAAAAACAAGAATACTTTTAATGAATATATCTATTCTTAAATATATGGAATAATTATATTCATTAAAAGTATTCTCGTTTTTGAAATATTTTTAATTTAGTAACTATATTACAAGAAAACATATCACCATATTTAATATATATATATATATATATATATATATATATATATATATTTTTTTTTTTTTTTTTTTTTTTTTTCACGTTATCCATTATATTTTTGTTACACTGACTTAAATTTATTGACTTTAAATTATTGCACTTAGTGGTGGAAAAATTATTTACAAGTAATATATATCATCCATACTTCGTAAATCTGATTTTCTGTAAGTGTATGTTTTATTTCACTGTTTTCTAGGCCATCTCTAATTAATCCGGATCATCTCTGATCCCAGTTAGTCCGAATTATTGTTTACTGTACTTAAGTAAACATGGTTTTCAATTTTACAAGTATAGCTCTATTACTCTGGGGCTTAGACAACAAGCAGGTAGAGGAAATAGTGTGAGCCTGAAAAGGACATACAGATTTTCAATCTCGTATCTTGTAATTGGCCAATACAAAAATTGGAATTAAATCAAATTTAACTATTCCAATTCTTAAGGAAAGTTATTTTAAAAACTTATTTTTAATAATAAAG
>JBAIZL010000002.1:134288739-134303739 GCA_036971475.1 Prosapia bicincta | reverse complement strand
GGTACTATTTTATCGGCGAAAAGTTTGAATAAATATATTCATTAAAAGTATTCTTGTTTTTGAAATATTTTAAATTTATTAACTATATTACAAGAAAACATATCACCATATTTAATTTATATATATATATATATATATATATATATATATATATATATATATATATATATATATATATAACCTTGTTCAAATTTCCAATCATTAATAAAATACTTTTTATTCATCCACTGAAGTTCAAACACATTTTTTTCAAACTTGTAGTGTATGATACTTGAATCTAATATATTAAAAAAATAAAAATTAGTTAATTTAATTTAATTAATTAATTTCAACAATTAATTTGACTTTTTATTTTGCTACTTAATATTGTGATTATATCATAAGTACATAAATGTTTATATTACTTGTAAATATTTAATAAAAGGTAACTAAAATCAAATTTTTCTTTGTTGACCTAAGTAGGAATTCACATTAATTATTTTACATATATAACTTGTTACATGAAATATTTTTTGAAAAATGTATTGTGCAAGTAAGCTTGCTTCATAAAAAAAGGAAATACAAATAAACATTTTAAAACTATAAAAATTACTGTGATTTTTATATAAATTCAACTAATAAAAGACTTTATATACTGGATGTTAATAATGTACTAAATTAGGTTATCATTTGCTTTAACAGCTGTGATTGGGATGTGACTATAAAAATTAAAATCTCTCCCACGAAAGTCACCATTCTCGACCAATTGGAGAAAAATGTAACCTAGAAAACTTTCATTTACATAAACTTCTACAAAACTATTATTGGTTTTTTTAAACGAATTATTTTGTTTTTATATTAAAGATAGTTTATCATTATTCTCCTCCACAAATTTCTACAGAATAATCAAATACTACCCGATAACAAAAGTTAATTTGTTTTATAAATGTTTTCAGAGCAGGTAAATTTTAATAACTTATGTAGCGCATCTTTTCTAGAACTTCGATTTATTTCTTGTACCTCATATATTAATATCTAATTAATTAAATAGTGTTTATTTTGTTTGTTTTTATTCTAGCATATTATATGCTTTATCCAATCTAACTTTTATTGTACCCTAACTTATTATTTTTTCTGTGATCTAATATATATGTTTATTCTTAAATCATTTATTATTTTTATTTTAACATAATTAATCTTTACCTTTACCCAGTTTAGTATTTTTATTCTAACCTGTTGGTATTTCTAACCTCACTCTTAATTTTAACCTTCTAATTAAATACTAGGCAAGACTTTCCATAGCAAACACATTTGTATTTGCTTGTTATTAAAATATTTTAGTAAATTAATTTGAAATTTTAAGATAAAACTATTCTCTTGTGAAATGAGTAGCGAAATCAATTTTAAAAGCCATTCATCATTTGTCACCAAATAGTATTGAGAAATATGTGCACAAAATGTTATCATGATATGTGCAGATAATTCTGTGATTATCATGAGCGTCATAATTTTGAGTTCCCAGACAGTACTTTTACAACTTAGACGCGGCTCATTATTGGCAAAAAATAGATTTTAAGGGGAGAGCAAGATAAAACCTTTCCCATTATGAAAGAAATTTTGATTACTTGTGTTTATGAAATATCGTATGCATTAACTTTTATTAATGAAAGAGCCTTTTATATAGCCATGATTGGTCTCTTTATAATTTTCAATCTACCAAGTTGGCATTGCCTTCTAATCTCTGCCTCTTCAGGGCATGTTATGAAATAAATAGTAACAAAAACTCCAAGTACTTATTTATATAACTAAAATAACAGTACAAAATTATAGCTCTGAGCAGTATAATTTTTATAGTTTATCGTTGGAGGTTTTTCCATTAATCTGTCACACTTAAGGATACCTGGCTCCAATTACTTACTTGAAAGTTTTATTCATCTGAACCTAGTGGGGGTGCACACCTGCTTCCTGGATCAGCCCCCTGATGAGAACCTATAGAGGACGCACTCCTGCACCCTGGATCAGCCCCCCGTGAGAACCTAGAGGGGGCACACACCTGATCCCTGGATCAGCCCCCCCGTGAGAACTTAGAGGGACTGCACACCTGCTCGCTGGATCAGCCCCCTGATGACGGGTTCATTTTTCTCCAGGAGGTGCTCATGCCCCATCACTCGCTCTTCCCCTTTAAATGAAAATTCAGCGAAATTAATTTATTCAGTACAGACACACACACACACGTGTATGGTTACTTATATTATAATTATTATATAGTATATCATGCATGTGTATATATATTGGACAAAATTAGTATTCAATAACTTAAAGCAAGTTTGAAACCTCAGTATTGCAGTTTCTAAATGCATGGACATTGCAATAGTCTGACCTAAGTATATTTACCCCTAACTACTCTATTACAGCGAATAATTTCTTTAAGAAGGCTCAACGTACAATGAATGTGTTTAACAAAAGTGCATATGTAAATAGAATGTCCGCAGCGTTAAAGCAATCACTTAGAATTATTAAGAAATATAGTTTGTGGAGGAAACAGGGTGACTATTGGGCCGGATGGATCACTTCCGGTCACTTTCACGGAATCCAGCTCCTGGGCAAAGAAATTGACAGGAAGTCGACTGGAAGATTGGCAAAGTAAAGTAATAGTGTCTAATATATTAAGAACATTCAATAATTCACTTGGCTTTTCATCCTGTGTACTAAGCGTTCTGATAACATTAGCTTTACTTACCAACAGTCACACACCAAACGTTTTTTGCTAGAATAGTTTCTCTCTTTGCCTGCAGTATCAATTTTCTGGGTTCAGTTCTCCATTTTACATAACCATGCCCCATTCTGGCATCACCACAGAACCTCTTGACAAGTCTCTCTCCCTCCCTCCCTCTCTCTCTCTCTCTCTCTCTCTCTCTCTCTCTCTCTCTCTCTCTCTATATATATATATATATATATATATATATATATATCGAAGATGTACAGGTCTTCACTTGCTCCTAAACACCAGACCATTAGAAAGCATTAAAGGAAATGGTCGAAGGGACCTGTACCGAACATTCTGCAGTAGAGACATGTGGGTTAATAGGACGATATCCTATTGTGAGGACCCTGCAGGTCCTAGCGGTACTTCAGTTAAACACTACTGCTATTAACTGGCCACACAACACACACACATACACGTACACACACACAAACACCTATACATACAGGCACACACAAACACACACACTCACGCGCGCGCAATCACATACGCACAAGTACAAGCATGCACGCGCACACACAAGCGCAAGGCCTCGTACGCAAGCACACGGACGAACATCCACATATTTAATTACCTACTATTTTCTGAAGTTACTAACAGCACTAAATAACAGTTAGCATAGTATAAATAACAGTAAATAACATGCGGATAGACCCTTCACAGAGGGACATTGTGACTGAACACAGTCGTATTGAATGTGTGTGTGTGTGTGTGTGTGTGTGTGTGTGTGTGTGTGTGTGTGTGTGTGTGTGTGTGTGTGTGTGTGTGTGTGTGTGTGTGTGTGTGTGTGTGTGTGTGTGTGTGTGTGTGTGTGTGTGTGTGTGTGTGTGTGTGTGTGTGTGTGTGTGTGTGTGTGTGTGTGTGTGTGTGTGTGTGTGTGTGTGTGTGTGTGTGTGTGTGTGTGTGTGTGTGTGTGTGTGTGTGTGTGTGTGTGTGTGTGTGTGTGTGTGTGTGTGTGTGTGTGTGTGTGTGTGTGTGTGTGTGTGTGTGTGTGTGTGTGTGTGTGTGTGTGTGTGTGTGTGTGTGTGTGTGTGTGTGTGTGTGTGTGTGTGTGTGTGTGTGTGTGTGTGTGTGTGTGTGTGTGTGTGTGTGTGTGTGTGTGTGTGTGTGTGTGTGTGTGTGTGTGTGTGTGTGTGTGTGTGTGTGTGTGTGTGTGTGTGTGTGTGTGTGTGTGTGTGTGTGTGTGTGTGTGTGTGTGTGTGTGTGTGTGTGTGTGTGTGTGTGTGTGTGTGTGTGTGTGTGTGTGTGTGTGTGTGTGTGTGTGTGTGTGTGTGTGTGTGTGTGTGTGTGTGTGTGTGTGTGTGTGTGTGTGTGTGTGTGTGTGTGTGTGTGTGTGTGTGTGTGTGTGTGTGTGTGTGTGTGTGTGTGTGTGTGTGTGTGTGTGTGTGTGTGTGTGTGTGTGTGTGTGTGTGTGTGTGTGTGTGTGTGTGTGTGTGTGTGTGTGTGTGTGTGTGTGTGTGTGTGTGTGTGTGTGTGTGTGTGTGTGTGTGTGTGTGTGTGTGTGTGTGTGTGTGTGTGTGTGTGTGTGTGTGTGTGTGTGTGTGTGTGTGGGGGGGGGGGGGGGGGGGTGGGTGGGTGTGGGTGTGGGTGTGTATGTATGTGTGTGTATGTGTACGTGTGTATGTGCGTGCGTGTGTGTATGTTCGTGCGTGTGTGTGTGTGTGTGTGTGTGCGTAAGGTTCAGAAGGAAAAGGACAAAATAACACTGGTAGTAGAAAAAGATTATTCATGTGCATATCTTTTTCCAGGGTCCAAGAGCAATCGTAGTCAGCAATTTGCCTGCAGGAAGTGTGCACAAAAAAAGGTGTTTGACGTCCCTTAGCTACGCTAAGCTCAAGGCTAGATTATTTTGTATTTGTAAACATGCGCTCTTTAACCAGTTGTACCAAATACATACTGTTGTGGTACTAGTTATACTTTACCTAACCTTTTGGTAAAGTGAACCTAGAAATAAATACAAATGAACTCTGTCTATGGGCAAGTGACGTCGTTGGTTTACAATATAACTCCTATATGTTTTGAAAAATCTAGATAAAATAAGATTTAGGCATGTATGTGAACCATTTTATACGTATATATATACATACATAAATTTATATTTATCTATTTCCAAATAGTGGGAAAAAAGTATTTCATTGTAGAAGAAAACTAAAGATGACGTTTTTATTAAATAACGTAATCTAAATATCAAATTAAAAAATTAAAAATATAGGTAAATTAATTTTGTGACCTGTGGTTACATCAGGTAGGTCCAAAAATATAACCTATCAGCTGTAAAGTAAGTGGCTAACGAGAGCAACGACGTTGCATGTACGTGAATCATAATAGCTTAAAGTATTTGAAACTAGTGCGTTTCTGTAGGATCAGTTTCAATTAAACTTTTAAATTTCCAGGTGGGACACAAAACCTGCATAGTACAACAAAATGTCGTTTATCTGACAAACGAATACACATTTATGTAAAGGCAATTTACTACAAAAGCGTGTTAGAGAAGATGCAATAATGTTTAAGGCAGACTCAATCGCAACTGCTTTAATATCAGAGCAATATCTTACAATGTTACGTGTTAATTGTTCTTATCACTTGAGAAGTCTATGCATCTTTTCTATCGAGAATTTTCAAATGCCGTACGTGTTACTAGATTAATAAATAATGATTAAACATAGTGCAAAACAATGAATAAATAAAACTAAACCCAATGACTAAATGGCGATAAAAAATGTAAATATGCTAAATATTCTACATAAAATTAGACTTTTCTAAAGTTGTATTGAGTTAGTTCAATGATTTGCAAAAATATGTCTTGACCAAGAGCATCTAAAAATTATGTTTAATTATTTTAAACAGAAAGTAATAACAAAATCCTATCTGAAAATTTCAGGTTTTTTCCGTTACCAAAATGCTCACATGTTAAAAACAATAATATTAGATAATAACTATAAAAAATATTTTTTCTTTATCTCTGTAGAATGCTACTCTGTACCACGTTGCCATTTTCCTCTTCTAATCCTACGATCGAAGAGTCTCTCTATTTTTGTCATAGCCTAAGCTTTATATCTACCCAAGAGTGAAACTAATAGACAACTCCTAACCCTTATATATAGGACACATCCACAGGACTAAAACTCTGTACGATATTGCTATGTTCCTCTTCCAATCCTTCGATCGAGGTAGCTCTCTATATTTGCCAAACTCTCACGTTTATAGCTACCCAAGAGTGAAACTAATAGACAACTCCTAACCCTTATATATAGGACACATCCACAGGACTAAAACTCTGTACGATGTTGCTATGTTCCTCTTCCAATCCTTCGATCGAGGTAGCTCTCTATATTTGCCAAACTCTCACGTTTATAGCTACCCAAGAGTGAAACTAATAGACAACTCCTAACCCTTATATATAGGACACATCCACAGGACTAAAACTCTGTACGATGTTGCTATGTTCCTCTTCCAATCCTTCGATCGAGGTAGCTCTCTATATCTGCCAAACTCTCACGTTTATAGCTACCCAAGAGTGAAACTAATAGACAACTCCTAACCCTTATATATAGGACACATCCACAGGACTAAAACTCTGTACGATGTTGCTATGTTCCTCTTCCAATCCTTCGATCGAGGTAGCTCTCTATATTTGCCAAACTCTCACGTTTATAGCTACCCAAGAGTGAAACTAATAGACAACTCCTAACCCTTATATATAGGACACATCCACAGGACTAAAACTCTGTACGATGTTGCTATGTTCCTCTTCCAATCCTTCGATCGAGGTAGCTCTCTATATTTGCCAAACTCTAACGTTTATAGCTACCCAAGAGTGAAACTAATAGACAACTCCTAACCCTTATATATAGGACACATCCACAGGACTAAAACTCTGTACGATATTGCTATGTTCCTCTTCCAATCCTTCGATCGAGGTATCTCTCTATATTTGCCAAACTCTCACGTTTATAGCTAACCAAGAGTGAAACTAATAGACCCCTCCTTAAACTTATATAGAGGACATATGCACATGGCTGTTACTCTGTACCATGTTGCCATGTTCCTTTACCAGTCCTACAATCGGGGTGCCTCTCCATACTTGCCAAACTCTCAAATTTATGGCTACGCAAGCGTGAAACAAATAGACCCCTCCTTATCCTTATATAAAGGACACATAACCCGGGATGCTACTCTTTACCATGTTGCCATGTTCCTCTACCAGTCCTAAAAATGTGGTGTCTCTCTACATTTGCCAAACTATCACCTTTATGGGTGCCCAAGAATGTAACAAATAGACCCCTCCTTAACATTATATAGAAGACACATGCACAGGACTGCTACTCTGTACTATGTTACCATATTCCTCTACCAGTCCTACAATCGTGGTATCTCTCTATATTTGCCCAACTCTCGCCGTAATAGCTACCCAACAGTGAAAGTAATAGATCCCTCATTAACCTTATATAGAGGACATATGCACATGGCTGCTACTCTGTACAGTGTCGCAATGTTTCTTTTCCATTCTACGATCGAAGTGTCTCTCTATATTTGCCAAATTTTCACGTTTAAGGCTACCCGAGATTGAAATTAATAGACCCCTCCTTAACCTTATAAAGAGGAAACATGATCAGGGATGATACTCTGTACCATGGTGCCACGTTCCACTACCAGTCCTACAATCGTGGTATGTCTCTCTATTTGGCAAATTCTCAACTTTATGGAGGCCCAAGAATGAACTAATAGACCACTCCTTAACCTTATATAAACGACACATGATCATTGATGCTACTCTGTACCATGTTGCCATGTTATTCTACCTGCCCTACAATCGTGTTGTCTCTCAATATTTGCCAAACTATCACCTTTATGGGTAAATAAGAGTGAAACTAATAGACCCCTCCTTAACCTTATATAGAGGACACATGATTAGGGATGATATTCTGTACCATGTTGCCATGCTCCTCTACCAGTCCTACAATCGTGATTTCTCTATATATTTGCAAAAACCTACCTTTATAGTTTCCAAAGACGGAAACTAATAGACCGCTCCTTAACCTTATATAGAGGACACATGATCAGGGATGATATTCTGTACCATGTTGCCATGCTCCTCTACCAGTCCTACAATCGTGATTTCTCTATATATTTGCAAAAACCTACCTTTATAGATTCCAAAGACGGAAACTAATAGACCGCTCCTTAACCTTATATAGAGGACACATGGTCAGGGATGATATTCTGTACCATGTTGCCATGCTCCTCTACCAGTCCTACAATCGTGATTTCTCTATATATTTGCAAAAACCTACCTTTATAGATTCCAAAGACGGAAACTAATAGACCCCTCCTTAGCCTTATATAGAGGACACATGATCAGGGATTATATTCTGTACCATGTTGCCATGCTCCTCTACCAGTCCTACAATCGTGATTTCTCTATATATTTGCAAAAACCTACCTTTATAGATACCAAAGACGGAAACTAATAGACCGCTCCTTAACCTTATATAGAGAACACATGATCAGGGATGATATTCTGTACCATGTTGCCATGCTCCTCTACCAGTCCTACAATCGTGATTTCTCTATATATTTGCAAAAACCTACCTTTATAGATTCCAAAGACGAAAACTAATAGACCCCTCCTTAGCCTTATATAGAGGACACATGATCACGGATTATATTCTGTACCATGTTGCCATGCTCCTCTACCAGTCCTACAATCGTGATTTCTCTATATATTTGCAAAAACCTACCTTTATAGATACCAAAGACGGAAACTAATAGACCGCTCCTTAACCTTATATAGAGGACACATGATCAGGGATGATATTCTGTACCATGTTGCCATGCTCCTCTACCAGTCCTACAATCGTGATTTCTCTATATATTTGCAAAAACCTCCCTTTATAGATTCCAAAGACGGAAACTAATAGACCCCTCCTTAACCTTATATAGAGGACACATGATCAGGGATTATATTCTGTACCATGTTGCCATGCTCCTCTACCAGTCCTACAATCGTGATTTCTCTATATATTTGCAAAAACCTACCTTTATAGATTCCAAAGACGGAAACTAATAGACCGCTCCTTAACCTTATATAGAGGACACATGATCAGGGATGATATTCTGTACCATGTTGCCATGCTCTTCTACCAGTCCTACAATCGTGATTTCTCAATATATTTGCAAAAACCTACCTTTATAGATTCCAAAGACGGAAACTAATAGACCCCTCCTTAACCTTATATAGAGGACACATGATCAGGGATTATATTCTGTACCATGTTGCCATGCTCCTCTACCAGTCCTACAATCGTGATTTCTCTATATATTTGCAAAAACCTACCTTTATAGATTCCAAAGACGGAAACTAATAGACCGCTCCTTAACCTTATATAGAGGACACATGATCAGGGATGATATTCTGTACCATGTTGCCATGCTCCTCTACCAGTCCTACAATCGTGATTTCTCTATATATTTGCAAAAACCTACCTTTATAGATTCCAAAGACGGAAACTAATAGACCGCTCCTTAACCTTATATAGAGGACACATGATCAGGGATGATATTCTGTACCATGTTGCCATGCTCCTCTACCAGTCCTACAATCGTGATTTCTCTATATATTTGCAAAAACCTACCTTTATAGATTCCAAAGACGGAAACTAATAGACCGCTCCTTAACCTTATATAGAGGACACATGATCAGGGATGATATTCTGTACCATGTTGCCATGCTCCTCTACCAGTCCTACAATCGTGATTTCTCTATATATTTGCAAAAACCTACCTTTATAGATTCCAAAGACGGAAACTAATAGACCGCTCCTTAACCTTATATAGAGGACACATGATCAGGGATGATATTCTGTACCATGTTGCCATGCTCCTCTACCAGTCCTACAATCGTGATTTCTCTATATATTTGCAAAAACCTACCTTTATAGATTCCAAAGACGGAAACTAATAGACCGCTCCTTAACCTTATATAGAGGACACATGATCAGGGATGATATTCTGTACCATGTTGCCATGCTCCTCTACCAGTCCTAGAATCGTGATTTCTCTATATATTTGCAAAAACCTACCTTTATAGATTCCAAAGACGGAAACTAATAGACCGCTCCTTAACCTTAAATAGAGGACACATGATCAGGGATGATATTCTGTACCATGTTGCCATGCTCCTCTACCAGTCCTACAATCGTGATTTCTCTATATATTTGCAAAAACCTAGCTTTATAGATTCCAAAGACGGAAACTAATAGACCGCTCCTTAACCTTATATAGAGGACACATGATCAGGGATGATATTCTGTACCATGTTGCCATGCTCCTCTACCAGTCCTACAATCGTGATTTCTCTATATATTTGCAAAAACCTACCTTTATAGATTCCAAAGACGGAAACTAATAGACCCCTCCTTAACCTTATATAGAGGACACATGATCAGGGATGATATTCTGTACCATGTTGCCATGCTCCTCTACCAGTCCTACAATCGTGATTTCTCTATATATTTGCAAAAACCTACCTTTATAGATTCCAAAGACGGAAACTAATAGACCGCTCCTTAACCTTATATAGAGGACACATGATCAGGGATGATATTCTGTACCATGTTGCCATGCTCCTCTACCAGTCCTACAATCGTGATTTCTCTATATATTTGCAAAAACCTACCTTTATAGATTCCAAAGACGGAAACTAATAGACCCCTCCTTAACCTTATATAGAGGACACATGATCAGGGATAATATTCTGTACCATGTTGCCATGCTCCTCTACCAGTCCTACAATCGTGATTTCTCTATATATTTGCAAAAACCTACCTTTATAGATTCCAAAGACGGAAACTAATAGACCCCTCCTTAACCTTATATAGAGGACACATGATCAGGGATTATATTCTGTACCATGTTGCCATGCTCCTCTACCAGTCCTACAATCGTGATTTCGCTATATATTTGCAAAAACCTACCTTTATAGATTCCAAAGACGGAAACTAATAGACCGCTCCTTAACCTTATATAGAGGACACATGATCAGGGATGATATTCTGTACCATGTTGCCATGCTCCTCTACCAGTCCTACAATCGTGATTTCTCTATATATTTGCAAAAACCTACCTTTATAAATTCCAAAGACGGAAACTAATAGACCCCTCCTTAACCTTATATAGAGGACACATGATCAGGGATGATATTCTGTACCATGTTGCCATGCTCCTCTACCAGTCCTACAATCGTGATTTCTCTATATATTTGCAAAAACCTACCTTTATAGATCCCAAAGACGGAAACTAATAGACCGCTCCTTAACCTTATATAGAGGACACATGATCAGGGATGATATTCTGTACCATGTTGCCATGCTCCTCTACCAGTCCTACAATCGTGATTTCTCTATATATTTGCAAAAACCTACCTTTATAGATTCCAAAGACGGAAACTAATAGACCGCTCCTTAACCTTATATAGAGGACACATGATCAGGGATGATATTCTGTACCATGTTGCCATGTTCCTCTACTAGTCCTACAATCGTGATTTCTCTATATATTTGCAAAAACCTACCTTTATAGATTCCAAAGACGGAAACTAATAGACCGCTCCTTAACCTTATATAGAGGACACATGATCAGGGATGATATTCTGTACCATGTTGCCATGTTCCTCTACTAGTCCTACAATCGTGATTTCTCTATATATTTGCAAAAACCTACCTTTATAGATTCCAAAGACGGAAACTAATAGACCGCTCCTTAACCTTATATAGAGGACACATGATCAGGGATGATATTCTGTACCATGTTGCCATGCTCCTCTACCAGTCCTACAATCGTGATTTCTCTATATATTTGCAAAAACCTACCTTTATAAATTCCAAAGACGGAAACTAATAGACCCCTCCTTAACCTTATATAGAGGACACATGATCAGGGATGATATTCTGTACCATGTTGCCATGCTCCTCTACCAGTCCTACAATCGTGATTTCTCTATATATTTGCAAAAACCTACCTTTATAGATCCCAAAGACGGAAACTAATAGACCGCTCCTTAACCTTATATAGAGGACACATGATCAGGGATGATATTCTGTACCATGTTGCCATGCTCCTCTACCAGTCCTACAATCGTGATTTCTCTATATATTTGCAAAAACCTACCTTTTTAGATTCCAAAGACGGAAACTAATAGACCCCTCCTTAACCTTATGTAGAGGACACATGATCAGGGATGATATTCTGTACCATGTTGCCATGCTCCTCTACCAGTCCTACAATCGTGATTTCTCTATATATTTGCAAAAACCTACCTTTATAGATTCCAAAGACGGAAACTAATAGACCGCTCCTTAACCTTATATAGAGGACACATGATCAGGGATGATATTCTGTACCATGTTGCCATGTTCCTCTACTAGTCCTACAATCGTGGTGTCTCTCTCTATTTGCCAAAATCTCACTTTTATAGCTACCCACGAATGAAACTAATAGACCCCTCCTTAACCTTATATAGAGGACACATGATCAGGGATGATATTCTGTACCATGTTGCCATGTTCCTCTACTAGTCCTACAATCGTGGTGTCTCTCTCTATTTGCCAAAATCTATCTTTTATAGCTATCCACGAATGAAACTAATAGACCCCTCCTTAACCTTATATAGAGGACACATGATCAGGGATGATATTCTGTACCATGTTGCCATGTTCCTCTACTAGTCCTACAATCGTGGTGTCTCTCTCTATTTGCCAAAATCTATCTTTTATAGCTATCCACGAATGAAACTAATAGACCCCTCCTTAACCTTATATAGAGGACACATGATCAGGGATGATATTCTGTACCATGTTGCCATGCTCCTCTACCAGTCCTACAATCGTGATTTCTCTATATATTTGCAAAAACCTACCTTTATAGATTCCAAAGACGGAAACTAATAGACCGCTCCTTAACCTTATATAGAGGACACATGATCAGGGATGATATTCTGTACCATGTTGCCATGTTCCTCTACTAGTCCTACAATCGTGGTGTCTCTCTCTATTTGCCAAAATCTCACTTTTATAGCTACCCACGAATGAAACTAATAGACCCCTCCTTAACCTTATATAGGAGACACATGATCAGGGATGATATTCTGTACCATGTTGCCATGTTCCTCTACTAGTCCTACAATCGTGGTGTCTCTCTCTCTATTTGCCAAAATCTCACTTTTATAGCTACCCACGAATGAAACTAATAGACACCTCCTTAACCTTATATAGAGGACACATGATCAGGGATGATATTCTGTACCATGTTGCCATGTTCCTCTACTAGTCCTACAATCGTGGTGTCTCTCTCTATTTGCCAAAATCTATCTTTTATAGCTATCCACGAATGAAACTAATAGACCCCTCCTTAACCTTATATAGAGGACACATGATCAGGGATGATATTCTGTACCATGTTGCCATGTTCCTCTACTAGTCCTACAATCGTGGTGTCTCTCTCTATTTGCCAAAATCTATCTTTTATAGCTATCCACGAATGAAACTAATAGACCCCTCCTTAACCTTATATAGAGGACACATGATCAGGGATGATATTCTGTACCATGTTGCCATGTTCCTCTACTAGTCCTACAATCGTGGTGTCTCTCTCTATTTGCCAAACTATCCCCTTTATGGGTGCCCAAAAATGAAATTAATAGACGCCTTCTTAACAATATATAGAGGATACCATGCACAGGAATGCTACTCTGTACCATGTTGCCATGTTCCTCTACTAGTCCTACAATCGTGGTGTCTCTCTCTATTTGCCAAAATCTCACTTTTATAGCTACCCACGAATGAAACTAATTGACCCCTCCTTAACCTTATATAGAGGACACATGATCAGGGATGATATTCTGTACCATGTTGCCATGTTCCTCTACTAGTCCTACAATCGTGGTGTCTCTCTCTATTTGCCAAAATCTCACTTTTATAGCTACCCACTAATGAAACTAATTGACCCCTCCTTAACCTTATATAGAGGACACATGATCAGGGATGATATTCTGTACCATGTTGCCATGTTCCTCTACTAGTCCTACAATCGTAGTGTCTCTCTCTATTTGCCAAAATCTCACTTTTATAGCTACCCACGAATGAAACTAATTGACCCCTCCTTAACCTTATATAGAGGACACATGATCAGAGATTATATTCTGTACCATGTTGACATGTTCCTCTACTAGTCCTACAATTGTAGTGTCTCTCTCTATTTGCCAAACTATCCCCTTTATGGTTGCCCAAAAATGAAATTAATAGACGCCTTCTTAACAATATATAGAGGATACCTAGCACAGGAATGCTACTCTGTAGCATGTTACCATGTTCCTCTACCTGTTCTACAATCGTGGCGTCTCTCTCTATTTGCCAAACTATCACTTTATGGGTGCCCAAAAATGAAATTAATAGACTCCTTCTTAACAATATATAGAGGATACCATGCACAGGAATGCTACTCTGTAGCTTGTGGCCATGATCCTCTACTAGTCCTACAATCGTGGTGTCTCTCTCTATTTGCCAAAATCTCACTTTTATAGCTACCCACGAATGAAACTAATTGACCCCTCCTTAACCTTATATAGAGGACACATGATCAGGGATGATATTCTGTACCATGTTGCCATGTTCCTCTACTAGTCCTACAATCGTGGTGTCTCTCTCTATTTGCCAAAATCTCACTTTTATAGCTACCCACGAATGAAACTAATTGACCCCTCCTTAACCTTATATAGAGGACACATGATCAGAGATTATATTCTGTACCATGTTGACATGTTCCTCTACTAGTCCTACAATTGTAGTGTCTCTCTCTATTTGCCAAACTATCCCCTTTATGGTTGCCCAAAAATGAAATTAATAGACGCCTTCTTAACAATATATAGAGGATACCTAGCACAGGAATGCTACTCTGTAGCATGTTACCATGTTCCTCTACCTGTTCTACAATCGTGGCGTCTCTCTCTATTTGCCAAACTATCACTTTATGGGTGCCCAAAAATGAAATTAATAGACTCCTTCTTAACAATATATAGAGGATACCATGCACAGGAATGCTACTCTGTAGCTTGTGGCCATGATCCTCTACTAGTCCTACAATCGTGGTGTCTCTCTCTATTTGCCAAAATCTCACCTTTATAGCTACCCACGAATGAAACTAATAGACCCCTTCTTAACCTTATATAGAGGACACATGATCAGGGATTATATTCTGTACCA
>JBAIZL010000002.1:134173739-134281239 GCA_036971475.1 Prosapia bicincta | reverse complement strand
CACAATACGACCTTGAAACTGGTATTTTCTGCATAAGGCGATATCGGTCGGCAACCAGATAAAATCTTTTGTAAGTGCTACTTAATATTTTGTAAAAAGTGTCAACTATAGAGTAAAAGAAGTAGCACTAATGAAAATGTTTATTAAAATAAAATGAAGTAATGTAATACTTTTTGAAATTAATTGTATGATGTAAGGATATTTATTTCTTTGTAACGGGGTTTCCCCCTTCGAATCATTCTGGCAGATTGAGCTTGCAACCTTGTTCAGAAGCGGAATCAGTTTTCAAGTTTTCTTTGCGTATGAAATCTTCAAGTATTAGTTAAAATTACGGAGGTTATGTTTCTGTTCAGGGTATCCGCTCGAATGCAATATTCACTTGAGGATTTTGTTCCACGCCATAACCGAAACACGTTATAATCTTATGAACCTAAAGTATCTAGACATTATTATATGCAGCTATATGAGTGGTCTTTTGACTAAATGGCCCCTCTCTAGGCACTCTATCATGACGGTTCTACGCTCATGAGTAGATTGCGGGGCACTGCCTTTATGAAGCGAATCCAGCATCGAAGTGTTGGTTACTACTTACGTCGCCATTATCGAGAGGCACGTTGACAAGACCCGTACTACTAGCTTTTCAAGCTGGTCTTACTCTAAAGCCCAGACTGATCACGTGGTACGAGACGAGCCTCCAATCACGGGTTCGTTCGGACTACCCGGTTTTCCACATCATTAATATACCCTTTCGATTAATTTTCCAAGTGATGCAATCGGACCTTTATCCAACCTTGGTTGGCCTTACCTAAGGCACGAACCTTCAGAATGATGACTTAAACTTAGGTAAAAGATACTAACTTAAGTCTTTAATACAATCACACTTTAATATATATAATTTGCCGGTGTGTTGTGAAATTATTTTGAAGAAAGACAGATAGTGAACAAATTAAGAAAGAAGATGAAGGACACGGGGGACCACGCCTTTAATCTCTTCCCAAGAACGTTTGTATATATACAGAACCTGACTCTTCTCTATTAGTATTCAAATATCTGGTCTGTTGATTGTGTGAATGGTATTACTTAACAAAATGTCAGGTAATTTCGATGTCTTTCATTTTCACAAATCTCTCTCAAAATTACATTCTAAACAACAAACAAGTAGTTTTAGGAGTACCAATAGAAATAGTAGTTAAAAATCCTCGGAATCGTAAAAAATAGAACTTGGTACAACGCTTTTAAAATAATTTTAAAACATAATAGTAACTTTACTAGCAATTTTTTAAAATTCAACTTTAGTTCCAAATTTCTAACAAACCGACATACTTTAAGTACTATAAATCAAGAATATTGTTAAGAGAGAATTGTTTATAATTTATTTTTAAAATAGGATACTCATTAATATAGCAATATTTAATTAAAGGGATGCCTAACAATAACAACTTGTAGCAACTTTGGCGTGAACTTAATTTAAATAAATAAGCCGCTTTACCGCGAATACACCTTCTTTATATTCAAATCCTTATATACACTTCAAATACAAAGCAATCATCAAAGATTATGAGATTTTTTAAATGAAGAAACTACGTTACAATAACATCAAGTTGTTATAACGTTACCTTTATACAAATAAAACTTTATACACAATTTGTCTTTATATATATAATTATTAAATTAAAAACATTTCAAAAACAAGAATACTTTTAATGCAAATATTATTCAAAGCTTTTCGCCGATAAAACAGTACCAGCATATTCAGGAAAATAATTATCTAACAAAATATTTTTACAAAATTCACCATATTAATTATAATATATATACATATATATATATATATATATATATATATATATATATATATATATTTATATTTATAAGATCAAATAATATACACAAATACAGGAATATTTAATTTATTGAACAATAAACTCAAAGCTTTTCGTTGGTTTACATTACCAACATCTTCAGGAGTTACAATAGTAAGAATCTTACTACTGAACTCCTTCTTAGTATTGTAACTCCTGAAGATGTTGGTAATGTAAACCAACGAAAAGCTTTGAGTTTATTGTTCAATAAATTAAATATTCCTGTATTTGTGTATATTATTTGATCTTAAAAATATTCTAACAGGAAAACACATTTGATATTCTATATATATATATATATATATATATATATATATATATATATATATATATATATATATAATATATAACCAAATGTATATCCTAATTGGATGCTTTTCAATTATATTGCACTGCAGAGTATTATATAGTATACTACAATAAAAATATTGAAAAGAACCCCAATACCACAAAAATAACAAATAAAACAAGTTACTTAAGATTAAACCCTTATGTACATTTCGATGACCATGTCATCATCATCAGAGGGTCTTGCTACAAAACATCTTGTTTTGTAACAAGACCCTCTGATGATGATGACATGGTCATCGAAATGTACATAAGGGTTTAATCTTAAGTAACTTGATATTTTTGATTATTTTTGTGGTATTGGGGTTCTTTTCAATATTTTTATTGTAATATATTGTACCACTGTGCTCTTGATATTGTGTATATAGTATACTGTTTTATAAAAAATATATTTATACATACCAGCAGAGTACCCGTCCTTCGTACGTAGAATTGCCCATGAATAACCACAAACCTTTACTATCACCTGTTTAGTTTTGTTTAAAAGTAACTTCTACAGATGATTACAAACACATTTACTGTCTGCTGAATTATAATTGAGTATTTATAATTAATAATTAATAATTGAGTGTTAAGGGCTTTTTCAAGGCCAGTGGGGCGGTGCCCTGATAGAATTTAACATATGTCTTAAACAGGCACCCTAAGAATATCCATTGAAAATTACATGTCTGACAGACACCATCAGATTTCTAGGTACTTAGGTATTATACGGAGGCCTCTATTGTAGAGGGATTTTTCTTATCTGGCCTCAAAAATGACTACATAAAACATGTCCCAAGGCCATATGCATAACAATGTTTACCACACAGGTGGGAAAGGGGTTTTTGTATCAAATTATTATTAGGTAAAAAAACTCAGTGCGGAGTAGTAAGAAGTACTACGTTCGCGTATTAGCGGCTCGCCGTACAACTTATACGTATACTAATAATACTCATAAATATACCTATAATGTCTCTAGCTAGAATTAATTTGGTTGTAATTTTATACATTACCTAATTAGACTTTTACTTCGGTAGAGTAATACTTTTTGCCAGTTAACGTCACGTGATCTCTACTCTAGCCTTACATGTGTAAATTTGTTTGTTTAAATGTATACAATTACAACAAAATATATCCTGGCTCCATACCTCATAGGTTTACTTCAGTATAGGTATATAAAATTAACCTTCCCTGCAATAACAAAAATAATAATTATCTATATAGCTTCAGTACACGTTTTTGATTCATTCTATACGCATTGCATTGGGAGTGGGCAATATAGGTTTTTACCACATTTAGAAAATATTTATGAACAACAGTGCCCTCCGTATAATAAATAAGTACTGATTTTACATAATAGTAAAGATTAAATACCAATAAATATATCAAACTATAAATCACCGTATATTGTTTTGAAAAACCAAGCGAAGGAAAAGCTTCTGCTAGTAACATAACATTTGTAAAGTATAACTAACCTGGAAAGATGAATAGCAATAAACAATAACTATCAGCTGATAACATAGACAACATTAGATTTTTATATAAGAGTATATATATATATATATTATATATATATATATAATATATGTATAATATATATATGTATAATATATGTATATAATATATTATATATATATATATATAATATATGTATATTATATATATATATATATATATATATATATATATATATATATGTGTGTGTGTGTGTGTGTGTGTGTGTGTGTGTGTGTGTGTGTGTGTGTGTGTGTGTGTGTGTGTGTGTGTGTGTGTGTGTGTGTGTGTGTGTGTGTGTGTGTGTGTGTGTGTGTGTGTGTGTGTGTGTGTGTGTGTGTGTGTGTGTGTGTGTGTGTGTGTGTGTGTGTGTGTGTGTGTGTGTGTGTGTGTGTGTGTGTGTGTGTGTGTGTGAAAGAAGTGCTTGATTAAAAATCTTTGCGGTGGCATGAAGTGACCTTAAATGTGTCTTTTTGCAAAATTTTTAATTTCCAGGACTTTAGCACCAAGTTAATGTTTTTTGTATTTCTGATAGCTGTCACCAACTTTATATGTTTCCAAAATCGATGTAGTCTTGGAAACTTATAACTAAAATTTCCACGATAATGTAGTCATTACTAAAATTTTTAATCTAAAGCGTAAACAAAATAGAACATCGGAAATTTTAGAACGTTTCAAAAATAGGTAAGCGTTTGAACGTATAAAATTTTAATTGTCTTTAAAATAGTTTAGAAAAGTCTATAGGATATACAAAATTAATAATGATCTTATTAAATAAAAACGTTTTCAAACGGAATATCTAAAAAAAAATATTCTTTATCAAAGTAATAACCTTTAAAAACATCTGTCCGATTTGGTATTTTTCTAGTGTAGGGTGTGAGGGATAGTTATTTGCTTAAACTTAAATGAAGAATGGACTACAATTCTAATAAACTTGTAGAGTGTGCTCCGGACAGTAGTTAATGCAACAAATACGGAAACTTGAAGTAAAACCAATCTCCAGGTTTAATTGAACTTCATGTAAACATGGCAAAATATTGGTTCCTACTGTGTGTGACTTTACACAGTACGCCTACAGGATGCGTCAATCATTGTCAAGTACACTGCAAGGGTTCTATGCTCTAACCAACAGTGCAAGAGATAGGAATGGTAACACCAGTCAAATAAGCCTAAATTCCCAATCACACAATGAAAGAGCGGCTATTAATAAATTATATTTAAAAAAATCTAATTTCTAAACTAAACTATCGATAATCTAGATTATTTGTTCCTTAAAAAATATACATTTTCTAATTTTTTTTTATTCCCTGAATACTTTTATTATTTGCTTTAAAGTTTTGTTAATTTTGTTTCGGAAAACCTTAAGCTTCTAAATGTAGGCCCTAAATTCACAGATACAGACTCAGGATCAATGAAATATTTTTATCTATTATTAGTATTTTAAAAGCAATTTATTATTTTTTTAAAAATCAATGATTTTAATAATTTTAGAATGTATGCTGTTTATGAATACGGTTTAAGGTTTGTTGTGATGCTTTATAAATATTTACATGGGTTTTATATATACAGTAGGAAATGATGGTTTAAAAAAATTAATATAGTTCCAACCCTGCATGACTTGATACAACGTATTGCATTCTACATAAAACTATGTTCTTTATTTCTCCACAAATCAACAATTATCTCTTCCCAAGTGGTAACAAACCTTCGTCCATCCACTCTAGGTGCTACCTACAAAGCGTAAACATGAACTAGTTCAGAATGTGCGTGGCACAAAAGTCATTTTGCCAGTCGGTAACTCTGAGATCTACTAACTCGCACAATACACAATAATGCCAAATATTTTCGACCTTTCCAGTTTCCAGCTCTAAAACTGATACATTCCCATGAAAACTACATGACTTCTCTTTGGTGACAAATTTCACAGACAAAGTTATAATTAATCAGATAAATTTCGTTACCAATTTTCTTGACGGATTTTACGTGACGTATATGTTGCTTTGCAGCTGCCACTAACCAGCTTTTTCATTAATTGAAAAGTAATGTTAATAATAGTAAAATAATAATTTACGGATATAAAATACAATAAAAAATGTCTGCCTATATATTTACTGTCAATTGTTTGTTATTATTGACCTAGTACAGATACTAATATAACGAATTTGATATCCAACTTTCCCTGTGCAATTAGTGGTAATCAAATGTATTTTTGATTAATAAAGAAAAATTAATATGGTTTACAAAAGAATCAAATATTGTCACGAATCAAATTTATGAGTACGAATCACATACAGTAAGGATAATTGAATGATTTATTAGCATAAAAACTAAATTATCCTGCACCCGGCAAGCTGGCCTGAGCAACCGGGCGGGTCCACAGGTGGCGGATAGTGGGATGGCCTACAGAAATGTAGGTTACCTGTGAATAAGGATTCCGGAAGGTTTCTGAATATGCAGGCCTGGACCAAGGCTATGGTTCAAAGGTGAGGAATTATCCCTCCTCGTCAGTCTACCGGTTGGGGGCGGTAGAAATAACTGCTCTGAATGGGGAGACTGGGGTAGTTGGGAATTAAGTCCTCACAATGCTACTCTCACCTCCCGGGTGAACCAAGGGCAATGCGACAGTGAAGTATGGGCGGGAAACTACCCTAACGACACAGTTGTAAAAAAGAGAGTAAAGCAGGCTGTTCGCTTCATGAGCAACAGTTAATAATGTCCTGAACTTGGGGTGTGCTTCAAGGTCAGTGACTGAATACCCAATCCAAGGTGGAAGGCATCGTGCCGAAGGATGAATGGCTGCAGGGTATAAAATGCAGTTGCACACGATCCCCTTGAGGAACCAGACAAAACCTCATTGTATGTTGTCTTGCCAGGGCAGTGGGGGCTCTGCTCTGGTCGACCGTTATTTCCCCCATACTCGTGGGACTTTAATGGACCAAGTAAGTAAAAGAATTGATTTCGAGACTGCACAGACAGTGGGAGCCAATGAGACGGCAAACCGTGAGTCTGTAGCAGATGTGTCAACCGCAACCATCACTGGGGGTGCGGGGGCGGCTGTCAAGCTGCCGACTGCAGAAACCGGTGAAGTGGCTGTAGAGTTGAGCACGTTGTCTAGTCCTGGGGCTGCTCTGCGGACCCAGGCGACTGCAAATTAAGCAGAACAATGATCAAGATCCTCCAAGTGAACCTACAGCATAGCAGGGCGGCGAGTGCTGTCGTGTGTAGGATGCTGGACAGGGGAGAGGTGGACTTGGTTCTCATCCAGGAGCCATGGGTTTCTGGAGGACGAATATGCGGGCTGGCGACATCTGGAGGTAAGTTGTTGTACGATAAGGACTCCGGTGTTCCCAGGACGTGTATCCTGGTTAGGAGGGGGTTGAGTGCTTTTGTACTAACGGACTTCTGCTGCAGGGACTTAATAGCAGTGACGGTGGAGCTGCGGGCGGAGGGGAGGATGAAGAGGCTGAACCTTGCCACGGCATATCTCCCCTTTGACTACGCGGAGGCTCTACCAACACAAGAGCTGAGGAGGCTGGTCGAGCACTGCGGGGCTGTGGATGAGGAGCTGCTGGTGGGGATGGATGCTAACTCCCATCACACTTCGTGGGGAAGTACAGGTACCAACACTAGAGGTGAGGAACTTTTAGCTTATCTTAGCTCTAAGAATTTACTAGTCTTAAATCAGGGGGAATAGCCGACGTTTGTCACTAGGGCCAGACAGGAGTTCCTGGACATTACAGTGGCATCGAACCAGATGGCTAGGTATGTACTAAATTGGCATGTGTCGGATGAACCATCTTCTTCTGACCACAGACATATTAGGTATGATATCTCTCTAAATCCAGCCATGCTTCGGCCAACCAAGGATCCAAGAAGAACAGACTAGGACTCCTACAAGAGGGACCTGGGAGTTCGGATTGAGGAGGCTGGATTGGAGTATGGTGGGAGGAGAGAGCTAGAAGACTCTGCCGCATTGGTTGGCGAGGCTATAGTAGAATCCTTTACTGATAACTGCCCTCTTAGTGAGGGGATAAAAGTAGGGGATCCGTCATGGTGGAGCAAGAAGCTAGCCAAACTTCGGAAGACCACCAGGAGACTCTTTAATAGAGCAAAAAAGAACGGGGAGTGGGACCAGTATAGGAAAACACTAACCGAATACAACAGGGCAATTAGAGAAGCACGCAGGAAGTCCTGGAAGGAGTTTTGTCAAGAGATTGACAAAACTCGGGAAGGGGCACGACTGCATAAAGTGCTATCTAAGGACCCAGTTAACCCGGTGGGGATGCTAAGAACCCCACTGGGAAATATAACAAAAACTGCAGGGGAAACTGTGGAAGAATTAATCAGAACACATTTCCCTTCCAGTACCCTGAGGAAACTTGGGGGAGCAGACACTGAACCAGTTGCCAAACTCTCCACAAGACGTGGTAAGAGGGAGGACTGGGAAGTGGCAAGGAGGATAGTAACTCCACAGAGGGTAAGATGGGCTATTGGCACATTTAAACCCTACAAATCTCCAGGTCCAGATGGGATCTATCCTGTGCTGCTGCAGCAGGGAATGGATATGCTGGTGCTTACTAAATTATACAGGCTAAGCATTGCTTTAGGGCATGTGCCGGCAGCCTGGAAAGCTAGTAAGGTGGTCTTTATACCTAAGCCCACCGGTAACCAATCGGAAGGGAAAGGATACAGACCTATTACACTCATGTCCTTTGTTCTTAAGGGACTTGAAAAACTGGTTGATAGGCATATTAGGGGGGGGGGTGCTTTGGCCATAAAACCACTGCATTGGAACCAGTATGCTTATCAACCGGGGAAATCCTGCGAGGGAGCTCTCCATCAAGTGGTTGGTAGGATTGAGCAAATGATCGCCATGAAAGGTTGTGCCATAGGTGCCTTCCTCGACATTGAAGGGGCTTTCAATAACCCCTCAGTGGAGACGATGGTAAGTGGTGCAAGACGTCATGGAGTGGATGCAACCACTTGTGGTTGGATAAGTTCCATGTTAACAAACAGAAGCATTTCTGTAGAGGTGGCAGGGGAGGTCAGAAGGGCGGAGACAAGTCTGGGCTGTGCACAGGGGGGGGGGGTTCTCTCTCCTCTGTTGTGGTGCCTAGTGGTTGACAACCTTATTGAACTCCTGAATGAACAGGGGTACTTCTGTCTAGGATATGCGGACGACATAGTTGTTTTGATCCTGGGCAGATTCCCTGATACAGTCCTTGAGGTAATCAGAAATCCTCTACGACTGATTGAAGAGTGGTGTAAAAAGGAGAACCTTAGGGTAAATCCAAAGAAGACTGCTCTCATTAACTTCACCAGACAGCGAAAAGATCTGACGACCAGGATGCCCCGCTTGTTTGGTGAATACCTTGAGTTTGTGGGGGAGGTGAAGTACCTGGGAGTTACTCTGGACAGGAAACTCACCTGGAACCCACATCTTGAGAGGACAGTTAACAAGGCCAAAAGGGCACTGATGACTGTGAGAAGAATAGTGGGTAAGAAATGGGGACTGAAGCCATCAATGATGCACTGGATGTATCTGAGGGTGATAAGACCTATGATTACCTATGGAGCTCTGGTGTGGTGGACAAAGGCCAACCAGGCACAGACAAGAGCTAAACTGAGCTCTATCCAGAGATTGGCCTGTCTGTGCACACTGGGAGCGATGTCAACTACACCAGGTGCAGCAATGGAAGTAATGCTTAACCTCCCTCCCCTTGAGCTTGTCCTTAGGGGAGAGGCGAGGCTGGCGGCATGGAGATTGCGCAACTCGAGCAACTGGGCTAACCTCCCAGATGTCTCGGGACATATGAGTATCGAGTGCGTGGTCAAAGAACCCGTCTTGGAAATGGGCAGCGACCACATTACTCGAATGTTTGCACCTGACCAGGTCCACCAAACTATGATGGAATGGTCAGGGACACTAACATCGGGAGCTCAGATCTGGTACACAGATGGCTCCAGGATGGACTTCGGCACTGGAGCGGGGGTGTATTGTAAAAACCCAAGGGTAGAACTAGTTTTTTCCTAGGGGAGGCATACCTCTGTCTTTCAGGCCGAAGTATATGCTATAAATGCCTGTCTGGGAGAGATAGCGAGAAGGGAAACACACGGGACCCGGATTGCTATTTTCTCCGACAGTCAGGCAGCAATTAAGGCACTAAACGGACACGTGGTCACCTCGGCCATAGTCAGGGAGTGCCTAATTAACCTACTAGCTCTGGCAAGGCACAATCAAATCATGATAGGTTGGGTGCCAGGGCATAGGGGAATACTTGGAAATGAAGCCGCAGATGCACTGGCCAGGGAGGGGTCTTCGACTCCCCTGATTGCACCGGAGCCTGCGGTAGGTATTTCCAAATCCATGGTCAAGATGGCAGTGCGAAGGTGGATGGCTGAAAGACACTGTGAGCACTGGATCAGGGCCGAAGGGATGAGACACAGTAAGCTAACCCTTAGGAAACCTTCCTTGGGGCTGCAGAAGAGTCTCATCTATCTGTCTAGGCAGGAATTGAGGATAGCCACAGGTCTACTCACGGGACACTGTGGACTAAGGAAACATTTGCATAAAATGGGTATCTACAAAGATGAACCAGTGTGCAGATTATGCGGGCAGGAACTGGAGACTGCCACACACATTATTTACAGATGTGAAGTACTAGCTGAGAGGCGCTTCAACCTCTTTGGTGATGGAACGGCTTTGGTGGAGGCTGAAGGTAAAACTCTAGTCAGGAAAATCCTAAACCTGGTAAGAGGGAAGGGGCTATTTGACTAGATCAGGGAGGTAAGTACAATATACCTTAAGGTAGCAGTGCTTCGGGCAATTCAAAGCCGCTCCCAAGTTAAAAAAAAAAAACCCCTCAAGAACGCGCGCTGTTGTAAAAAGTACAACAGTTTTAATATTTTGATTCTTGTTGTTTCTCTAAGAAACGGTCCAAATCCCCCAGACTTCCCCTTTCTATTTATACACAGACGTTCCCTCACACATAGACGCATTGCCTACTCCAAGAGTCCTCCTCACTCAGTCTCCCTTCCATAGACATATGATTGTCTATAAGAAACGCTCCCAATCATCCAGACGTCCCCTTTCCGCTTATACACAGACGTTCCCTCACACATAGACGCATTGCCTACTCCAAGAGTCCTCCTCACTCAGTCTCCCTTCCATAGACATATGATTGTCTATAAGAAACGCTCCTAATCATCCAGACGTCCTCTTTCCGCTTATACACAGACGTTCCCTCACACATAGACGCATTCTTTACTCCAATAGGCCTCCTCACTCAGTCTCCCTCCCATAGACATATGATTGTCTATAGGAAACGCTCCCAATCATCCAGACGTCCCCTTTCCGCTTATACACAGACGTTCCCTCACACATAGACGCATTCTTTACTCCAATAGGCCTCCTGACTCAGTCTCCCTCCCATAGACATATGATTGTCTATAAGAAACGCTCCCAATCATCCAGACGTCCCCTTTCCGCTTATACACAGACGTTTACTCACACATAGACGCATTCCCTACTCCAAGAGTCTTCCTCACTCAGTCTCCCTCCCATAGACATATGATTTTCTATAAGAAACGCTCCCAATCATCCAGACGTCCCCTTTCCGCTTATACACAGACGTTCCCTCACACATAGACGCATTCCCTATTCCAAGAGGCCTCCTCACTTAGTATCCCTCCCTTAGACATATGATTGTCTATAAGAAACGCTCCCAATCATCCAGACGTCCCCTTTCCGCTTATACACAGACGTTCCCTCACACATAGACGCATTCTCTACTCCAATAGTCTTCCTCACTCAGTCTCCCTCCCATAGACATATGATTGTCTATAAGAAACGCTCCCAATCATCCAGACGTCCCCTTTCCGCTTATACACAGACGTCCCTCCCACATAGACGCATTCCCTACTCCAAGAGTCTTCCTCACTCAATCTCCCTCCCATAGACATATGATTGTCTATAAGAAACGCTCCCAATCATCCAGACGTCCCCTTTCCGCTTATACACAGACGTTCCCTCACACATAGACGCATTCCCTACTCCAAGAGTCTTCCTCACACAGTCTCCCTCCCATAGACATGATTTTCTATAAGAAACGCTCCAAATCCCCCAGACTTCCCCTTTCCGTTTATACACAGACGTTCCCGCACACATAGACGCATTCCCTACTCCAAGAGTCCTCCTCACTCAGTCTCCCTCCCATAGACATGATTTTCTATAAGACGCTCCAAATCCCCCAGACTTCCTCTTTCTATTTATACACAGACGTTCCCTCTCACATAGACGCATTCCCTACTCCAAGAGTCTTCCTCCCTCAGTCTCCCACACATAGACATGATTTTCTATAAGAAACGCTCCCAATCATCCAGACGTCCCCTTTCCGCATATAGACAGACGTTCCCTAACACATAGACGCATTCCCTACTCCAAGACTCCTCCTCACTCAGTCTACCTCCCATAGACATGAGATTGTCTATAGGAAACGCTCCCAATCATCCAGACGTCCCCTTTCCGCTTATACACAGACGTTCTCTCACACATAGACGCATTCCCTACTCCAATAGTCTTCCTCACTCAGTCTCCCTCCCATAGACATATGATTGTCTATAAGAAACGGTCCAAATCCCCCAGACTTCCCCTTTCCATTTATACACAGACGTTCCCTCACACATAGACGCATTGCCTACTCCAAGAGGCCTCCTCACTCAGTCTCCCTTCCATAGACATATGATTGTCTATATGAAACGCTCCCAATCATCCAGACGTCCCCTTTCCGCTTTTACACAGACGTTCCCTCACACATAGACGCATTGCCTACTCCAAGAGTCCTCCTCACTCAGTCTCCCTTCCATAGACATATGATTGTCTATAAGAAACGCTCCCAATCATCCAGACGTCCCCTTTCCGCTTATACACAGACGTTCCCTCACACATAGACGCATTCTATACTCCAAGAGGCCTCCTCACTCAGTCTCCCTCCCATAGACATATGATTGTCTATAAGAAACGCTCCCAATCATCCAGACGTCCCCTTTCCGCTTATACACAGACGTTCCCTCCCACATAGACGCATTCCCTACTCCAAGAGGCCTCCTCACTCAGTCTCCCTCCCATAGACATATGATTGTCTATAGGAAACGCTCCCAATCATCCAGACGCCCCCTTTCCGCTTATACACAGACGTTCCCTCCCACATAGACGCATTCCCTACTCCAAGAGTCTTCCTCACTCAGTCTCCCTCCCATAGACATATGATTGTCTATAAGAAACGCTAACAATCACCCAGACTTCCCCTTTCCATTTATACACAGACGTTCCCTCCCACATAGACGCATTCCCTACTCCAAGAGTCTTCCTCACTCAATCTCCCTCCCATAGACATATGATTGTCTATAAGAAACGCTCCCAATCATCCAGACGTCCCCTTTCCGCTTATACACAGACGTTCCCTCACACATAGACGCATTCCCTACTCCAAGAGTCTTCCTCACACAGTCTCCCTCCCATAGACATGATTTTCTATAAGAAACGCTCCAAATCCCCCAGACTTCCCCTTTCCGTTTATACACAGACGTTCCCGCACACATAGACGCATTCCCTACTCCAAGAGTCCTTCTCACTCAGTCTCCCTCCCATAGACATGATTTTCTATAAGACGCTCCAAATCCCCCAGACTTCCTCTTTCTATTTATACACAGACGTTCCCTCACACATAGACGCATTCCCTACTCCAAGAGTCTTCCTCCCTCAGTCTCCCTCCCATAGACATATGATTTTCTATAAGAAACGCTCCTAATCCCCCAGACTTCTCCTTTACGCTTATACACAGACGTTCCCTCACACATAGACGCATTCCCTACTCCAAGAGTCTTCCTCACTCAGTCTCCCTCCCATAGACATGATTTTCTATAAGAAACGCTCCAAATCCCCCAGACTTCCCCTTTCCGCTCATACACAGACGTTCCCTCACACATAGACGCATTCCCTACTCCAAGAGTCTTCCTCATTCAGTCTCCCTCCCATAGACATGATTTTCTATAAGAAACGCTCCCAATCATCCAGACGTCCCCTTTCCGCTTATACACAAACGTTCCCTCACACATAGACGCATTCCCTATTCCAAGAGTCCTCCTCACTCAATCTCCCTCCCATAGACATATGATTGTCTATAGGAAACGCTCCCAATCATCCAGACGTCCCCTTTCCGCTTATACACAGACGTTCCCTCACACATAGACGCATTCCCTACTCCAATAGTCTTCCTCACTCAGTCTCCCTCCCATAGACATATGATTGTCTATAAGAAACGCTCCAAATCCCCCAGACTTCCCCTTTCCGCTTATACACAGACGTTCCCTCACACATAGACGCATTCCCTATTCCAAGAGGCCTCCTCACTTAGTATCCCTCCCTTAGACATATGATTGTCTATAAGAAACGCTCCCAATTATCCAGACGTCCCCTTTCCGCTTATACACAGACGTTCCCTCACACATAGACGCATTCCCTACTCCAAGAGTCTTCCTCACTCAGTCTCCTTCCCATAGACATATGATTTTCTATAAGAAACGCTCCCAATCATCCAGACGTCCCCTTTCCGCATATAGACAGACGTTCCCTCACACATAGACGCATTCCCTACTCCAAGACTCCTCCTCACTCAGTCTCCCTCCCATAGACATGATTGTCTATAAGAAACGCTCCCAATCATCCAGACGTCCCCTTTCCGCATATACACAGACGTTCCCTCACACATAGACGCATTCCCTACTCCAAGAGTCTTCCTCACTCAGTCTCCCTCCCATAGACATATGATTGTCTATAAGAAACACTCCCAATCATCCAGACGTCCCCTTTCCGCTTATACACAGACGTGTTCCCTCACACATAGACGCACTCCCTACTCCAAGTGGCCTCCTCACTCAGTCTCCCTCCCATAGACATATGATTTTGAATAAGAAACTCTCCCAATCCTCAAGACTTCCCCATTCCGCTTATACACAGACGTTCCCTCACACATAGATGCGTCCCCTACTTAAAGACTCCTCGTCAAACAGTCCCCCCTACATATGATTTTCTATACACAAACGCTCCTACATAGCCAGACGCCCCCTATACATCGATATTCGCTCACACAGACCCATCACCTACTCAAAGACTCCTTCTTACAGAGTCTTCCCCCTTTCCACACACATATGATTTTCCATACAGACATGCTCCAACAAAAAACAGTCTTTCCCCTCGTACAAAGACGTTTTTCTATACAAAAATCCTCCCACACACGGACGCCTCCCCTATAGAAAAACGTTCCCCGACACATAGACGCGTCTCTCACTCAAAGACCTCTCTTCCCACACATATTTCCCTTAGTCACAAATAATTTTCTATATAGCAACATTAGCAATTTTCTTAAATGCTTTTTCTTATATATTGGAACTTAATTTCTTTGTTCAATTTGTAACCTAATAAAAGTGTATGAAAACAAATAAAAAATTTATTTTCTTGTTTATGAAAATAATATTATAACACACACACACTTATACACATACACACGCAATATACATACATATATATATATATATATATATATATATATATATATATATATATATATATATATATATATATATATATATAGTTGATTAGATTGAGGGACGAATCCAATTGTTTCTCAAGCTTTTGACCTGATAAATTAATTAAAATATCTCCCTAGATATTAGAGCTATGTAGTATTTGAAAAAATCATGTTAAAAAATATGGAGTGAAAGAAAACAAATTTTCATTTTTGGGCAACAATAACTTTATTTTATCATGAAACATCAACATTTTCAATAAAGCTTGTAGAAAATTTTATTCATAGCTCTATGATGTATTAATTGCTTGGCCATGTACTTTTAAATGAATATAAAAATTGACTTTACAAATATTTTACTTTAGTTTCTTATTTTGTTTCCAGGCGAATAGCCTATTAAGGTTATCATCGCCTAACTAAAGTTAAATTTTAAAATAAATGTTACATAAATAAAACTAATCAAAATAAAATAAAATAATTGTTTAAAAGTAATTGTAACTATCTAAAACTAAAAAACCTAAAATTATACAAAATTTAATTATTATTAAATAGATTAAGATGGAGTAAGAAAGCGAGGACACGGTCGATAGCCGTGACACCGTCCCTTAAAACCACCTTTAAACTACCTCGAAGATTGTAACGAATATACAAATTGGTCAACTCATCACTATCAAGCAGAATGTGCTTGATTGTGATGGTACTTTTACAAAACGGACAAAATGGTGGATCGTCATGTCTCATCAACCATCCATGCGTTAACAATGAGTGGCCGATGCGAAGTCGAGTTACCACCACTTACTCTCTACGATTCGAACGAACAGATGTCCTGCATGGTCGGACGGTATTTTTGATGTCCCTCAGCTTGTTTCTATTTACATTTTGCCATTCTTCATTCGAAACAGAGAATAGTGTAGTTTTAACTTTGCATACAAAATCTGATGCCATCACACGTTGTGTCGATGGCACCATACCTGTAGCTAATTTTGCACCTTCATCTCCTTTAGTGTTTCCGAATACTCCACAGTGACCAGACAGTTATTGGGCTTGTGGTTTTAGCGAAAAATAAGGGACTAAATTTTACCTTATTTTACGTCATTTATCTTTAGTTAAAAAATTTTCAAAACTATTTTTTTTTCAAAAACTAAATACAACTACTGTTTCATTGAGAACACATCCTTTGTCAAAATAAAAGCTTTGAAAATAATTTTTTTTAAACAAATTCATTACTCGGTAATAATTTTCAGGTAGGACAGCCGTTAAATGAAATTTCCCCCATTCCTCACACCAGTGCATTCCCGCTAAGTGTTCTGAAATAAAGTATTTTATCATTAAGGTGAAGTTTCACCAAGCTTGGTTTTTGTGTATAATTAAAATTTACAGCAAAATATTCCATGAGACTGGGAAATCCTTGTATAAATAGAAGTATGTTCATCTCTCACTATTATCTATACCCTTTTTATACTCAATTTTTATATTTACTACAAAATTGAACTACAAATTTACATATTCTAATTTTTAATTGTCTTTACGGACATTATCAAAGTTCCTTATAAGCTTTCTAGGGTTTGGTTTTCAGTAGAAATTATTTGTTTCTACATTACTCAAAATCCATGGTCATTACTTTATCTGCGCGAAGAGTATAATTTATCCTTCGACCTTGACTCGTCGGTTTTCCGTAAGGACATAATTATTTATTCTCACACCAGAGACATAACAATGCTCTCAACAACTGGGGTTTTAAAAACTATTTAGGCATGAATATTGAAATGGAACAATGGCAGATATTGAAATGAAGCGATGAATATTTCACTGTTGCTTGGCGCTGTTCCTAATACGTATAATGTATTTAAATTTGCGACTACATGCCCTTTGCTATGGTACATTTATTCAGTGAGAGCACTAAACGTGTTTAAATTCTTCCAAATATTAATAAATAAAATAAATGTATCATTTGTAAATTGAATAAAATAAGAACCCACAGGTCTATTTGACGTTGCAAATAAAAATGTTGAGGTAAATATTTTCAACAATCGTGTAACTCTGGAGTTCTAACAATTAAAAGACATTTTTGAATCTTTACCTCTTCACATTGAAAATATAAAAATCAAAAAATTGGATTTCCCATTTGTGTTTGTTCGCTTTGAAGTTGTTAAAAAGGTTTACAATAGCGCTTGTTTAAATATACATTAAATTTGAACCCATAATCTAATTACAAAAGGCTGAAGCAACTGAAATTTCATTTATCAGTGTGTCGAAAAGTTCGAGGAATATATTTATAGCATTATTTGCTACTAGTAATAAATTATAGAATCGTTCATACAAGTCTGTTATTTGCTTTAAATTGCTCCGACTTGTAATGTGTATTATTTTAATTACAATTTGTTTGTCGGGGAAATGGGATGGATTAAAGTAGATGATATAACATTTGCACTACTCCTAAATACGAGAGGCTCCCATCTACTGAAATCAATACCCGCCAACTGTGTTCCGAATCTATGCAACACTGGCGAATCAAAAGCACGCGTTTTGTACTGTAGTCACCTGTTATACTTTAATTTCACAAACATTTCCTTTGATATTTGTGAATATAATATTCTGTAGCTATTCTATATAAAATGAGGCACTGTTAACGAAGTAGATTTAATAATATACGAGCACAAAGAGCAATTTTACACATTTTGAATAGTAATAATTGAACAAATCCAAAAAAACAATAACTTTGAGTAATTATGGTGTATTTTTTACTTTAAATAGACAAAACCTCTTATCCACAAAAACGGTTTATATAAATCCTAATGAGAACATTTCGATTGCAAAGCAATCATCTTCAGAGGAAATTATTACAAGAATAAATGATTCGTCTGTAGTTATTCTTGTAATAATTTCCTCTCAACATGATTTACAATAGAAATGTACGTTGTATTTATATAAGTAGTTTTTGTGGTTATGAGGTTATATTTATTTACAATAAATCCAATATGTTTAATAAGATATTAAAACATAGGCAACTGATCCTACTCACCCCACGTAAATACTATAGGTTTTATCAATATAAATAATATATATTTGAATATAGTATGAATTACTATAACTTATAATGAGAAAAAGTTTTTTAAATACCATTTCGTTTCAAATTTTGGTAAAAGATTAAAAATTCTATAAAATGTGGATTCAATCTCATAATTTACAATATTGTTCTGGGTAGAAGAATGGGCTATTTTATACATGACATTATTTTTAATACTTCTAAACTTCTCTGCAAACTACTAGTTTTACACGAGTGAAAATGTACAATTTAATTAGGTACGAAATTTCTATTTGATGTATTTTGTTAGAATTATTGTTAATAACTCTTGTTTTGACAAGTGGGCATGGCAACTATTATAAATTTTATAAATATAAAAGTGTAAGTATAAAAGTGACTTTGTCATTTAAACGCATATGAGTCAAAAAATGATTATTTTGTGAGTTTTGTGTATGTCTTTTATTTGTTTTATAATTAATTGTATTAAAAACACCCTAACCACTACTACAGTTGCAATGACTTCAAATCGGGAATATAATACGATTGCAGCTATAAAATACCCATAAATTAACATTGTTAAGTAAATTAACAAAACAACCTGCCAAATATCAAGTTAATAAAATAGTCTTAACTAAGTATTTTCAAGTTTTTTAATGAGTGGTGTATAAACGTATGGCAATTTTATAGTTTCCTCTTAAATAGTTATATTATATTTATGTAACTTAATATGGATCATCTCAGAAAAATTACGTTGTTGACAATTACTTATAGTAAAAAACCTCGGGATTTTTAAAATCAGAACTATGATTAAACTCGTTGATGTGATCCATAATGGACAGGGATAGTATATGAGGTACACCAGATATGAGTTACTCTTTCTGTCATGCTCACTCACAGGCACATGCAACTGTCTCTTAGTTTCACCAACGTACGTGGCCTCACCGTCGTTACATTTGATTTTGTACACCACATTATTTTAAAAGGCTAATGTACCAACAATATATAAATAAAAAGACTCCTGAAAAGGAATGGTGAATCCAAAAACATTCAACCTACATATTTAGAATCTGATTTAAAAGTTGTAAACAGTCATGTTTTGCCGGTTTCAGTTCTATATGGTCTACCTAAATATCCTTTGCTTTCGTTCCGGTCCTTGAAGGTTTTATACAATTCAAAGGCTTAACATTATGGAAATTTTATTATTTGAATTTAGAATAGAAAGTTAATCTCAGAAGGTTTGGGGCACTTGAGCTACTCTTCGATAGTTACCCATCATCTCTCACTGCTGTTTAATTACTTAGGGTATCGTTCGAGTCTTTTCCGACGTCTCTTCTAGCAGTTTAATTATTTGCGCTATACTTCGATTCTTTTCCTCCGTATCTCTTTTTGTTTAATTATTTGCGCTATACTTCGATTCTTTTCCTCCGTATCTCTTTTTGTTTAATTATTTGCGCTATCCTTCGATTCCGTTCCATCGTCTCTCCTAGTTTGTTATTTGAGCTATTCTACGATTATTATCCTCGTCTCTTGTAGTATATTTTAATATTTGGGTTGTTCTACGATACCTAACCATCGACTCTAGTTGCTGAAGCTAGATTTCGAAGCTTATCAACAAATAAATTCGTATCTCTAACTCTAAATATATATTTTTCTCCATATATTATTACCTTCAGATACATAGTTTCAAAGATATAAGATTTTTAGTTTTAAAACTTCATCACTCTTTCTTTCAAAATTCGAACTTGTTCGTAATATATCCGTTATTACCGCAAACGAGTAGTGGATTTGCGAGTTGCTTCTGATACGTACTATTTTTTACTCTATAAACAATATTGATTTTCATTTCTAATTGTAATTTGCATCCTGTTTGGTATAAACAATTTAAAAATTGAACCAATCTAAAATAAAATATATATTTTAGAAGTTTTGATTTAATATGAATGTAATTCAAATGATATTTAGAGAATATATTTATGTGATACTAAATACTCTTTTTGTTTTAAATTTAAATTTATCAAAACTGTTATAAAGCACTACTAAAATTTATCACTTATGAATTTCTCGTTGAGCAAAATAAATAGCTTGGATATTATTAGCATGTATTTGAAAGAAGAATCTGTTTTATACGTGCTATATATAAACACCAGCATATAGCATCGCGTTGCAATATCATCGAGAACTTTGGCTCATATCTTATTCCTCTGTTTTAACATATTCAAAGCTATTCACAACTTATTATGCTTCAAAAATACTTCAACAATAATAATTCAAACTAGTTCATGGCTTACGTTTTATTTCGTTTAAACATTTGTCTGTCAATTATATTGCCTATTTTATGGATTTATTGAAATTTTTTTCGAAAAAACCAGCTGCAAATAGTTGAAGTTATATATTTAAGGTTCAACTTAGACTCGTTGATTCACACGTATATTTTTACATTTGTATTTTTCTAAGCGAAATAAATTTGTAAAAGAAAATATCACGATATTAACAGTAGAAAACAAATCAGAGATTCTGATACAATTTAAGAGCCTTATTTAAATTTAAGGATTCTTGCACAATCAAAACGCTTTGACAATTTATTTTCAATTGACAGCAAAATATTTGAATTTCCGCTTGCTATTTGGTTTGTACTATACAAGACTCAGTAAGATGCTAAATAAAAACTGAGCCAGGAAAAGGTTCTGTGAGGAAACTGAAGCCAGGTAATGATTTCCTTTTCTTTGTTGGTGTTTCCGGCTGATGTTATAGCAGTTTCGATAAAAATAATAATTCGCTCCTGTCACGAGAAGCTTTCCTGGAGACTGAATGAAGTTGTAGTATCATTAAGCTGATGTGGATTTTAAAGAGTTTTTGTAAGTTTCTTCTTTTCTGAAGAAATATATTATTCTTTTAAAATTTGTTAGTTTTGTTAAACTTTAGTTATAATTTTTATAATTTTCCGTCACCGCTCTATTCGTTTCTTCGGCAGTGGTAGTTTCAGTAATGGCCATTGATAGTGATTTATTGTCTACCAATAAAAGTGTTGTCCGGCCAATAGGATTGTTATAGTTATTGCTTCGGGAAACATTTTAGCACACACGCTCACATATACTCGCAACTTTTACCTGCACTTACATATTTGTAGCTAAAATTAATACATTACATTATTTATTTCCAAAAACGAATTATATCTAATAGTTAAGAAATATTCATTCTATGGTAACAATTTTAATAATCAGTTGAAATTTTTTTAGAAGTATATCATTATCAAAATTAAATTACACAATAAAATTGTATGTTTTGCATTATTTTTTAAATCTAAAAATACTATTTTTATACAGAAAAAAGTACATTTATAATTCTTCCAATTGGTGTTATTGGATTTAATAACTATTACTGTAGAACAAGTTAGCATATGCAGCAGAACCTGGATTATCCTAGCTCCGATTAACCGAGTTCCGGTTTAACCAACTTAGTAAAGAAAATATTCAGTAGGGAAGACTATTGTACCTTGCTTTAGATTTATGAGCCAAAACGTCGGTTTAGTAAATTCTCAAAACCTTTGTATTGTGCCATTGTTTTCCCTTACAAAAGTCACAATCATTTACAAAATAGAAATAAATTATGTACTTTTATTAATTAAATAATTTATTTGGATACACGTTTTGTATCCTTAGGTAAGTGTAGGTAGATTTCGAAGGTCAATAATATTTATGTTGCCGAACTACAGTATCTTTACAGAGAGTTAGTAGACAGGAGTAAAATTTTACTGTAATGAGATACATTTATACATATCAACGTTTTAGAAAAAATGTAAGTTAATGAAGAAAGTAAAATAATTTCTATACAGTTAAAAAATTTCAAATACAACAATAGGTTTTGTACACTGTGATTTATTAGTACAGATCAAGGTTAGCTTGTAGTGTGATGTAAGTGCTACTTAACGATGGCCGAACTTTGTAATATTAGTCCTTGACAGTAACAGTAATTAATGAAATTTGTATTAGTAATTACTGAAGTTTGTAATACTAATTACTGAAATTTGTAATAGACTACTAATTATTGAAGTTTGTAGTAATATTTACGGACGTTTCTAATAGATTACTAATTGCTGAAGTTTGTAATACTAATAACAGAAGTTTTTATTAGAATAATAATTACTAAAGTTTTAAATACTAATTATTGAAGATTGTAGTTCTATGTACTGAAGTTTTTAATTCTAATAGGTGAAGTTTGTAATCATTGCTACTGAAGATTGTATAAGTAATAGCTGAAGTATGTAATACTAATTTTTTAAGTTTGTAACGGATTCATTTTTTTTGAAGTAAGTATATATATTTCCTGAAGTTTGTAATATATTACTAGCTATTTATTAGTTGGAATTGTGCGTTTAAAACTGCGATACATTGGACAGTTGAATTCAATTTAATGGGAGAGGTTCCGAGCCTAAGCGGACAGTAATGTAACAGTGATATTTCAACAGTTTTATTAAAGAAAACCCTTTCCACGAAGAGAATCGCGATCCAACAGTAAAACACGTTTTCCTGTACAACAAATAATTGTACTCTACTCATGGGTATGGTGATTAGAAGAAATAGGTGGTGACCAAACTAACCAAAATATTCAAACTAGTTTGAAGTTACACTTTTTTCTATCTACTTTCTTTTGCTCTTCCGCCGTAAAATCTAACAGTATTAGGCTTCTTTATGTGGTACTACATCATGCAACTTGTTCCTCACCCGTCAGTTAAAAATGTTTTTCATTACAACATAACTACACTACCAGCTTGGCCCATACTTTCACAAACTTTGATTTAATTTTTTTTAATCATTAGTTAACAACACTATTTATAACGTAATATATATTTTGATATTTGTATTCCTTCATAGATGGAAAAATATGATAAACTATTACTGTTTGTAGTAGCTATACGAGCTATCAACCATCTTATGTTCAGTATACCTCGGTATTGTAAGATGAGATTCTAGCGAAATATTGAGCTGCGTTATATGTACTAAAATCTAAGCGGATCCCTGGATATTGACTATAAATATAAGTATATATATATACTGTCAGTTCTTTTATCATTCTTACTATTGTAACTCCTGAGGATGTTGGTAAAGTAAACCAACGAAAAGCTTTGAGTTTATTGTTCAATAAATTAAATATTCCTGTATTTGTGTATATTATTTGATCTTAAAAATATTCTAACAGGAAAACACATTTGATATTCTATATATATATATGGGTGGTGATATGTATTCCTTCACGGATGAGTACATGTGAAGAATCGATAATATCCGGAGTACATCAGTGTACATGCAGTGCATTAAATCGCATTTAAACTGTTATTGGATTCACCTCGTCAATGCTAGACGAGATTCTAACGGCTATATGCAGGAATTTATATTGCGAAAAGGGAATGTAAAAACTTTCAAGTGGAATATTATGTTATCTCAAAACAATACATTTGTCAAGTAATATTTGCCACAATATTGAAAACATTAGTGGTACCTAAGGTATATGTTATCACACACAAATTCAGAAGGCATTAAATCGAGACAGACTTTTTTGAACATGTTTGACCTTGGAAGTTCATGATTTTTCATTACATATTTGTATATATTCGGCTTTTACATGCGTAAATATTCTTTATGCGTAACATGGCTACTTTTTCTTTTGCTCTATATAACACTATATATTTTCTACATTTTATACTGTTAATGTTGTTTATATAAATATATTATTTGCATTACTATTTGTATTAGTTAATTTATGTTTTCCTTCACTGTGTTCACACTCTCCATTAAAGTACCCCACACCTCTTTATATTACAAAAGCGATCCATTGGAAGAAAGTAATCTCTCTAAATATCTGGGCGTTGAGGTTTACATCCACGGATATAGCACAAGTTGGCCTTTGACCTTTATCCAAGCGCCGTGTCAACGGATATCACCTGGAGGCCCTGTGGGTCCTGGAGGTAAATTGTAATAGGTTCATTGGTTTTCGAACTGTGGAATCCAGCGCGCTAACCGTTGGGTTATTTTGATATAGCTGTGAGGATATGTTTTAGAGTGGTATATGGTTGTTTGCAAAATAACTCTTAGTTTACGACGTTAATGGTAAGTTGTGTTGATTGAATAATAAAAGTAATTTTAGTGTTTGGATTTCAATACAGACGGTAGCGGTCAGGACCTCTAAATTGTTCTCCTTCTTGTTCTGCCGTCAATGAAGATGTACTTTATGATGAAACTTCCCTTGACCCCAGAGGCTTTGAATGGGTTCCTGATAGAGACCGTTCTATGGATCAGTTTCCTGCTCAACCTCGTTCTTACAACTTAGGGATCTTGTACACACAGACGGGAGTAATTATTTTCCGCAATAAAAACACTAACCAGGCGCCTTTGATAATCTTTTTAAAATTGCATCCTGGCGACCCTGTAAGGCTGCGCTGTGCTTAAGACAGCGGTTCAGCACATGCGGCAGCGTTTCGGACGCATAACCACATCATCGACACTGCTTGTCTCCTGTTCCGAACCGCCGGCAGCCGTTAAGTGGTACCGTTCCGAGCTGGGCTCTAAAGACGAACCTCCAATCGGCCAATCGTGTGTAACGTCCGATGCGAATAAAATAATTTGAAGTGTCGCACCGAACCGACACATCGACTACCTTCCCTTGGTCCGTCTTCCCTAACAGTCTTCTACGGTACCCAGACCTAACAACCGCTCGTAGTCTTCTCCGGAACGACGACGCGGTCTAACACCGAGCTTCAACGCCATGTGCACCCAATCCGACGGTGCAGCCGTCGCGCAGCATTCCTTGCGACAGTCCAGACTGACGCAATATCTCCACTGTCTCTGCCGAACTGCCCTTCAAGTCTCCATGACAAGTAGCCAGCAAGGTCTTCCTCAGTGGGTTACTGCCCAATTCTCGTACGGACTACACCGCATAAAATGACTTCTCCATGTCCCTCACAACTGGATCTCGACAGGTGACCAGTCGAAAGGCACGAACGACGACCGAAACGTCAATCTGATCCGCCAGAGGAAGGAGACCAGCTCCCCCCCCCCCAACAGGTCCAAATTGACGAGCTCCGCGCTCGCTCGGCGAGGCAGGTACATCCATGACCACCTCTAACTTTTTCCAGGGTGCAAGCAGGCTCCGATCGACTGCTTCTAAGTCGCGAATCATCTCGTTTATACTGTCCACCGGGGTCTGGCTGATCTTAAAGCCAGTGGGGACACCCAGGTGGCAGTACTCTTCCCCTTCTCTCAGGGTTGCCATTTCATTATTATTAATAATAAAAACCGTATCAGTCACTTTTCTTTTTACACGGCAGTCATCGTCAAGACTGGCACATTTTCTATCATTAAAGTTAAGGCCAGCCCAAGACGCGACATCGCCAGTGACTTTTAGCAGCTGGTTAATCTCGTCTACCCCAGACGATATGAGGGCAAGGTCAAAACTGAAAAGGAATATCCCGATAGGCTATAACCGTGAGTCGGGGCCAACCTCTGAGCCGCATTAACTATAGGTTCAATGACTAAGTTAAAGAAGACGGGGCTCAGCGAGTCTCCTTGCTTCACACCGGCCTCTAATGGAACAGGCCCCGTATAGCCTGCCGCAGTCATAACCCTGGTGCTAACGTTTTGGTACATTTCAAGGATAGTTTCCACTAGTGCTCCAGGCACCTGGTGCAGAAGGAGAGCATTACGCAGGTATTCATGTGGGATCGAGCCAAACGCGTTGATGAGGTTAAACCACGCAACAACTGCTCGCTTGTTCCTCCTCCTAGCATCGTCGATTACATACTGGACCACAAAATTGTGCTACAGGCATCCCTCGTGCTCCGTAAAGCCCTTCTCGGCCCATGAGAGTCTAGAAGTAGCAGCCACCCATCTACCCAGTCTGTCAGCTAGAACACCGGAATACACTTTAGATATGCAACTGGCCAAAGTCAATTCTCGCCAGTTGTCAAGGTCACATGGATCTCCTTTCTTGTGCACCAGCACAGTATTAGATACTTTCTAGGCTGAGGGGGTCTTTCTGTCACTCATACACCGATTCATGACGGCTGCCATCACCAGGCATCCAGAGTCGGCCTTCCGCCACGCACCGTACGACACCCCGTCTGGACCTGGGGCCGTATTCGGCATTCTAACCAGACGGTTTGTGATCTCCATGGTGTCAATCGGTTGTAGCAGGTCACTCGGAACAACGTCAGCACCAGGAGGCAGAGAAAAGTCTCTAACCACCCCCGGGACTCCACTCCAAGAGTATTCACCCCTAGAGAAAAGACCCCGAAAGTAGTCTTCAAAATTACCCGCCCCCGCGGCAAAGAACAGCTGATCACCACCTAGCACCTCCCGCACAGCCTTCTTACGATTTATTCTGTAGAGCTTCTGTATTCTGGAAGCCTCTACAGAATCATATATGGTAAAACATATCCTAAGAAAGCTGTTCCTACTATTGTAAGTAAAATAATAATTCCGATTGTTCATGTTCATATTAATTTATATGATCCATAATATATATTTCGTCCAATGTGAATAAATATGCAAAAGAAAAATAGTGATGCACCATTTATATGTATATTTCGAATTATTCATCCGTAATTTACGTCTCGACAGATGTGTCTAATTCTATTAAATGCTAATTCAATATTAGGGGTATAATGTATGGCTAGAAAAATTCCTGTAATTAGTTGAATTGATAAACATATTCCTAATATTGATCCTATATTTCATCAATTTGAAATATTGATTGGTGCTGGTAAGTCAATGATTATTGAATTAATTATTTTTTTTTTTTTTTTTTTTGTTTGATGGACATTAGTTTTTATTCGAAGAGGTCCTTCTTTAATATTATTAATTTTGATAATTGCAATTAAAGTAAATAATAAGTATATAATTGCTAATATTGATAATATTATATTAGGATAATTGAATATTTTTGTGATTGATAATATTTCTTTATTTATTAATTTTGATTTATTATTAAATATATTTATTTCATTAATAAAATCTATATTTAAGTGATTTATTATTATTATTATTGTGATTATCAATATTATAATAATTATTAAAATTATTTTTATTGAGAATTTAAATTTTTCGTTTGAAGCAATTCTGGCAATATAAATAAATAAAATTATTATTCCTCCAATAAAAGTAATAAATATAATGTATGAATATCAATATGATTGATTTATTACTCCGTTTATTATACATGTTAATATTGTTTGTAATAATAATAAAAATCCTATTGATAGTGGATGTTTTATTAGTGTAAATAATGATGATGATGAAATAATTATTATTAATAATATTTTTATACAGCAAATAGTTTATTTTAAATAAAAATTTAAGTTTTGGAGATTTAGGAAAGGATTAATTTTCTTTTACTGATTAGTTTTAAAGAATTATTCTAATAATGATTTACAAGACCACTGTTTTTATTAAACTATTAAAACTAATGTTTTTAATATTAATATTTATATATATGTATATAATTGGTTTATTAAGATTATGTATTAGACGTAAGCATGTTTTTTTATGTTTATTGAGACTTGAATTTATTATTCTTTCATTATTTTCAATTCTTTATTTTTATATAATTAATTATGAATATGATCGTTTTTTTGGTTTAGTTTTTTTGTGTTTTGTTGTTTGTGAGGGTGTTTGAGGTTTATCTTTATTAGTTTCATTAATTCGTTCTCATGGAAATGATTATTTAAAATCTTTTAGATTGGTTTTATGTTAAAGTTTTTTTTTTATTCTTTTTTTAATCCCTATTTTTTTTGATTTTTGACTGGTTCAATCAATGATGTTTTTACTTTTTTTTTGTTAATTTTGATTTTGATTATAGATTAATTGGATATAATTTAAGAGTTGATATTATTTCTATTGGTTTTATTTTACTTAGAATTTGGATTCTGTAGTTAATAATTATAGGTAGATCTATAATTAAGATTAAAGATAATTATTATTTATTTTTTTTATTTATAATTATTTTATTAATAATTTTTTGTTTTTATCTTTTAGTTTTAATAATTATTTCTTGTTTTATTTTTGTTGAGTCTAGTTTAATTCCTAGAATTTTTTTAATTTTTGGTTGAGTTTATCAGCCTGAACGATTATTATCTGGTTATTATTTACTTTTTTATACAGTTTTAGCTTCTTTACCTTTGCTTATTTCTATTTTTTATTATTATGATAAAAATAATGGTTGTATATATATATTAAATTTTTTAAATGTTGATTCAATTTATATTTATTTAGGATTTATTATTGCTTTTTTAGTTAAACTTCCAATATTTATTTTTCATTTATGATTACCAAGGGCACATGTTGAGGCTCTAAATTCTGGTTCAATAATTTTGGCTGGGATCTTATTGAAGTTAGGTGATTATGGTTTATTACGTGTAATGAATTTGGCTCCTTATTATTTTGTAAGTTATAATTATTTTTGGATTGTAATTGGTTTATATGGGGGATTTATTGTTAGATTAATTTGTTTAATTCAAAGTGATGTTAAGTCTTTAATTGCTTATTCTTCAGTTTCTCATATAAGAATTGTAATGATGGGAATTATAACTTTATTTTCCTTTGGTCAAGGGGGTTCATATTTATTAATATTAGGACATGGTCTATGTTCTTCTGGTTTATTTTGTTTAGCTAATATTTTATATGAGCGTTTAATAAGTCGAAGTTTTTTTGTTAATAAGGGTTTAATTAGATTTATGCATTCTATGTCTTTAATTTAATTTATGTTTTGTTCTTGTAATATAGCTAGACCTCCAAGAATTAATCTATTAAGTGAGATTATAATTATTAATAGATTAGTTTGTTGATCTTCTTTTACTATTTTATTTTTAATATTTATATCTTTTATGAGTGCTTGTTATAGATTTTATTTATTTTCATATACTCAGCATGGTTTTTTTTCTCAGGATTTTATAGATTTTCTTGTGGATTAGTACGTGAATATTTATTATTAATTCTTCATTGATTGCCATTGATTTTTTTAATTTTGAAGGTATTTATTATATGTTACTTAGATATTTTAATTTAAAATAATGATTTGTGGATTCATGTATGTCTAATAAGACTTTAAGTTTTGATTTATAAGGTAAATTTATGTTTTTTTATATTTTTTTTATTATTAATTATGTGTTTTATTTCTTTTTTTTGGTATTTATTTAATTATTAATGATAAGTTGTTTTTGATTGAATGATTATTTCTGTCTTTTATTTCAATAAATTTTTATATATCAATGATTTTTGATTGAATATCTCTTATTTTTATATCTTTTGTTTTAGGTATTTCTTCTTTTGTTATATATTATAGATATGAATATATAATTAATGAATTAAATAGGAATCGTTTTTTTTTATTAATTTTATTTGTTTTATCAATGATATTTTTAATTATAAGTCCTAATTTAATTAGTATTTTGCTTGGATGGGATGGCCTTGGATTGATTTCTTATTGTTTAATTATTTATTATCAAAATTATAAGTCTTATAATGCTGGTATATTAACTTCATTAATGAATCGTATTGGTGATGTTGCTTTAATTTTATCTATTTCTTGGATATCTAATTATGGAAGTTGATATTATTTATTTTATCTTAATAAGATAATTAATATTAATTTTATTTGTTTTTTAATTATTTTAGCTGCGTTACTAAAAGAGCTCAATTGCCTTTTTCATCTTGGTTACCTGCTGCTATAGCAGCTCCTACTCCTGTTTCGGCTTTAGTTCATTCATCTACTTTGGTTACTGCAGGTATCTATTTATTAATTTGTTTTAATTTAATAGTTATTAATTTTTGATTAATTGATTTATTTATTTGTTTAGGTTTATTAACTATAATTATAGCTAGATTAGGAGCTAATTTTGAATTTGATTTAAAAAGGATTATTGCTTTATCAACATTAAGACAACTTGGTTTTATAATGTCTACATTAATAATAGGTTTTCCTAGATTTGCTTTTTTTCATTTGCTTGTTCATGCTTTATTTAAGGCTTTATTGTTTTTGTGTGCTGGTGTATTAATTCATTTTATGTGGGGTAATCAAGATATTCGTTATATAGGGGGTTTAATTAATCAAGTACCTATTGTTACTTCTTGTATAAATATTTCAAACTTAGCTTTATGTGGTTTTCCTTTTTTCGCTGGATTTTATTCTAGGGATTTAATTATTGAAAGTTTAATAATAAGTACATTAAGTTTTTTTTATTTATTTCTTTTTTTAATTAGTGTAGGTTTAACAATTATGTATTCTTTTCGTTTGTCTTATTATTCTTTATGTGGTAATTTTAATTCTTTTTCATATAATTGTATATGTGAAAATTCTTCTAATATAATATTTAGAATTAATTTTATGGTTTTTTTTCTATTATAGGTGGATCATTTTTAGGTTGATTAATTTTTAAGTCTCCTAATTTAGTTTTTTTATCTGTTGATTTAAAGCTTGTTGTTTTGCTTTTTATTTTTTTAGGTGGTTGAATTGGTTATGAATTAAATTTATATAATAATTTTTTTTATATTCCTTTAATAAATTATTTTTTTGGTTGTATATGATTTATACCAATATTTTCAACTTATTTTTTTTACTAATAATTCTTTTTTATTTATATTAAATTGTTTAAGGTTAATTGATTTTGGTTGAGGAGAGTATTTTGGTTCAAAAAGTTTGGTTAATGTTTTATTAGTTATTTCAAATTTTAATCAAGGTTTACAAATTAATAATTTTAAAATTTATATTATTATTTCTATTATTTGGTTTATTTTTCTATTTTTTTATTTAATTTATTTTAGTAGCTTAAATTTAAAAAGCTTAATATTGAAGATATTATTATTTTTCAATTTTTTTATTAACAATAAATTGCCTCTAATTTTGGCTTTAGTTTAATAGGAAGAAAAATTATTCTTTATTATTTAGGTCGAAACTAAATGTAAAATTACTTCTCTATTAAGATTAACTAAAGATAGTACCTATCGGATGAAAACCGATTATTATAATTAAATATAATCCTATATAGCTCATTCTAATATTCCATTATATCATTCGTGACATAATCCAAAAATCGAAGTTAATATAATGAATGTTCTGGTTATTAATCATTCTATTGTTATTCTATATTTTATAATAATAGTAATTGGTAAAATTAATACAATTTCTACATCAAAGAAAAAAAAAATTACTGCTATTAAAAAAAAGTGTAATGAAAATGGGGTTCGTGATGATCTTATAGGGTCAAATCCACATTCAAAGGGTGATGATTTTTCTCGATCTATTATTCTTTTTTTTGAGATAATTGAGATAATTAATATTAATATAATTATTAATATTATAATTATTATTGATGATGATATTAATTTTATTATTATTCTTTTTAATTATTAAACCTTTTGATTGGAAATCAATTATACTATTTATACTAAAAGAATATTTATCTACCTCTCAGTAAATTGAAATATATAAAAATAATCAAATAATATCTACAAAGTGTCAATATCATGCTGATGCTTCAAATCCGAAGTGATGATAAGATGAGAAATGAAATATTATATGTTGAATTATTATTATTGAAATAAATATTGTTCCAATTAATACATGGATTCCATGGAATCCAGTTGCTATAAAGAATGATGATCCATAAATAGAGTCTGCAATAGTAAAAGGTGATTTTATATATTCATATCTTTGAAGAATTTAAAAGTAAATTCCTAAAATGATTGTAATTATTATTCTTTGTTTAGCTTGATTAAATTTATTGGTTATTAATCTATGGTGAGCTCATGTAATTGAGATTCCTGATGATAATAAAATTATAGTATTTAATAGAGGAATACTTATTGGGTTAAATGGTTGAATTCCTTTTGGGGTTGATATTAATCCAATTTCTATAGTTGGGGATAAACTTCTATGAAAGAATCCTCAAGAGAAAGAAATAAAAAAAAATGTCTGATAAAATAAATAGTAATATACCAATTTTTATTCTTTTTATTACAATTGAGGTGTGAAGTCCTTGTAATGTTGATTCTCGTGTAATGTCACGTCATCATTGAATTATTGTTAATATAATAATTATTAATCTTAAAATTAATATATTTAGATTAGATAGGTGAAATCATATTACTATTCCTGATGTTATTGTTATTACTCCAATTGATGCTGTAATAGGTCATGGACTATAATCTACTAAATGGAAAGGGTGATTTTTTGTCATTTAAATTTCTCTTGAGTAAAGTGTTCTTAATACAGTAAATACATATGCTTGAATTACTGATACTGCTATTTCAAATATTATTAGTATAATTTGTATTATTATTATTATAATAATTATTAAATTTTTTGTATTAATTGTTATATTTCCTAATAATGATATTAATAGGTGACCTGCAATTATATTTGTAGTTAGTCGAACTGCTAGTGATCCAGGTCGAATTAAATTTCTTACTGTTTCAATACATACTATAAATGGTATTAATGCTGGAGGGGTACCAATTGGAATAAGATGATAAAATATTTTTTTAGTATTTATTGTTCATCCATAGATTATTAAGGATAATCATATGGGTAATGATAATGTTATTGTAAATGATAAGTGACTAGGTCTAGTAAATACATATGGTAATAGTCCTATTATGTTATTAAAGATAATGAATATGAATATTGAAATAAATATAAGAAATGATCCTTTACAGTTTATTATTAATATTATTAATTCATTTAAACTTTCAATTAAATTTTAAACCAGTAATTTTAAACCTCTGATTTTATTTTGATTCCTCAGTGATATTTGTGTATTAGTATATTATTGAGTAGAACTATATTGGATATTTTGTAAAGCATTTGAGCGATAGTTCAAGAGACTGAATCGAAGGATTACTGATGCGAAATGAAATTAATTTAGATAGTGGTAAATGGTGGAACTAACAAGCTCCAAACTCAAATCAATAAATAAAAATAATTTGAAAAGAGCTTTAAGAAAATTTATTATCTGAAAACAGGATTATCGCTATTAAAGAGTGAAAATACTGATAAAAACTTCTTCGAAAGTCCCACAAAGTCCAAAGAGGAAGATATTGTGAAAAGAGAAGCCGCCTGGCTCTCACATAGATTTGAAAATAATAAACCTGTTGAGGATTATGAAATAGAAAGATTCATGAAGCCTATGTCCCCGAGAAAACGAGAAAAACAATTAAATCCAGAAATGGTAAGCGAGGTAAAATAATATCAAATAAAACAATTAAATACGAATAGTATAAACTACAGGGTGACATTCTTCTCCAATGTTCAGATTAAAATTAATATGGAAACGCCAAAATAGTAAATGAGCATAAATAAGGGAAGCAAAGCAACTGCAATGACATACTAAAAAAAATAAACAAAATAGGATAATAAGAGTTATTGCCTAAAAACTACACATATGTCTTATGACCCACAAGAAATAGATCATGAAGTATCAGCTCAAGATTATAAGTCATAAAGCTTGTATTTAATGTATAAAGACAAAAGAAACCCTAAAAGACCTGCCAATGTTGATACTGTAATTTGGTAATATAGTACTAAGGATTTAAGGAGAATATATAATATGAAATTTTTGTGTCAGTTAAAAAATTAGAATAGAAGTTTTAAGAGAAGAAACTCTGACTCCGAAATGCAAGAACTGTCAGAGACATGGCCATACTAAAAGATTTTGTGGAAGAGTTCTCGTTTGTGTTAGATGTGCAGGACATTGTCTATCAAAACTGTTCACCAAGTCTGGCGAGCTATTACCTACATGTGCTAGCTTCCCAGAATATCATCCAGCAAACTGGATTAATCAGCTAAGCCGCCGGCATTTAAAAACATTTCCACATCAGCTTCGCCGGCTTTATATAAGAACAAAAGTGCTGATTGGATGGATGGAGAACTATACAAAAAGTGGTTTTTAATGAGTTTTTGCCCGAAACTGAAAAGTTTTAAAAGCAAAGAATTTGCTTCGGAAGGCAGTTTTACTGTTAGACAAATCACCGTCGCATCTCAATGAAGAATAACTGTACTCTGATGATATCCGTGATTTATATCTTCCAGCAAATGTTACGAGCCTAATTCAGCCGATGGATCAGCGTGTACTGAAATGTATGAAAAAAATACACACCTTAGCTTTTACAATCTCTTTTTAAAACGACTGAATAGGAAGAAAGCCTTTTAGGCTTTCTAAAAAATTACAATCAAGGAAGTTTTGTACTGTGTTCTGACTCAGACTGTGTAATCCTGAGTCATAATGATACTGTTGACTGTGTTATTCATCCACAAGAAGAAACATATTTGACATTTCCTTTCGAGGAACGTCCTGATTGTTAAAATTCCCATGTGAACCATTTGAGATAACAGATGTTATGATTATTGAAATGGTACAAAAAACTACAGAAGACAATGATGAAGAGAATAATTGTGAAGGTTTGACCGAGACAGTGCAAGAAGGGAAAATTTGTTACGGTGAAGGAACAGCCGCCTTGTAAACTGCATTACACTATATATTAAACAACAGACATCACGCCAACAGATGCGCTCCTGCTAAGACGTCTACGCGAAACTGTAGCACGAAAACTATCTGATAAGCAAACGCAGAAGACACATAACTTTTTCCAAAAAAAGTAGCAATCGTGATAAACAATGTATTCCAAAGCAACATTTGTGCAAGTACTATAATCAATAAAGTTCTGTATACATATATTCTGCATCTTTAATTTAAGTACTAGGGTTCATTAAAACTCTTGTTTTTTTCTAATGAACAAGAACATATTTCCGTGTAATCCGAGTTTTCGGTAATCCGTTGGTCTCGGTCCAATCTACCTTGAATTATCGAGACTCTACTGTACTTTATTACTGTATTCTTTTCTCTGGGAAAAGAATATAAAGGTGAAATAAATGTATAGTAGAATAATAATGTGTGTGTTGATCAAGTTTGTGATTGGAAAGGTCAAACCATATTTATTATATAATCCATTTCACTCACACATATTTTGTATTAGAAATACAGGACGGCTGTTTTGCGAGTTAATTATAATATTTAATTTTGCTACCTCGACGTTTTGATAACTATACAGTTATCATCGTTAGGCCTAAAATCACCGAAATAGAAACAAACGTCTACATGTCATGAGACAAGTAATATTAAATTTTTACAAGCTATAAAATCTATAAATAGTCATAAACCCATTTAAACTAAAAACAAACCCATAAATAGAGTTTATGACTATTTATAGGTTTCATAGGTTACTACTTGCTATTACATGTCTCATGACGTATAGCAGATGTTTATGTTTCTATTTCGGCGATTTTAGGCATGACGATGATGACGATCTAGTTATCGAAACGTCGCTGTAGCATAATGAAATATTGTACTTGGCTAGCAAAAATTGTCTTTTATTTCTGTTACAGGTAATTATAAATAAATTAAACCTCTTAAAACACAAAAACGTCTTGTTTACGTCTTGATGTGCATTTCGATTGCAAAGCAATCATCTTCAGACTAATTCTTGTAGTAATTTTCTCTGAAGATAATTGCCTTGCAATCGAAATGTACATCAGGACGTACACAAAAAATTACTTTTATTAGGAGGTTTCTTTTTTTTATAATTAAAAATTGCTCCAAGTTATTATTATTTCAGATACTCAGGGCTTTAGATCTTCATGACATTAAAGCAGCAGTATAAGGAGTTCGTAAGTAAATAACCGAGTTGTTAGACATCGAAGTTACAATGTTTAAAAACAATATTTAAGAAACGTAAGCAAAATATAAATTAGACTATACAAAACATAACTATCAGGCCTTAATTGAAACGCTTTTTCTTTGGCCTACATCAACGTTTATCGGGTGCCCTAACGCTAAACGTAAGCGCTTACGAAGATTTTATTATTAAAGCACAGGAGCGTATTATGATGCAAGCCTTCATTGAATATTTGTTGCCCCACAGAGTTATTCGTGGCACTCGTCACGCGAGCATAACAAGTAAAAGGCTGCGTTTTTAATTTGTAAATGTCAAAGCAGAAAGTGTAATTGGATGCAGTTCATAGGTTATTCATTCATTTACGTCAGAAATTCCTGTAACTTGAGATGAATAAGAACAATAAAAGCACACAACCATTGCATAGTTAAATATGTATGTGAACTTTACCGCTCAGGTTAATGGTTACAAAATGTACGAGTATGTCGTGGTAATCTATTTGCGAAGAAATTTTACAATTTAAATAGTTATAATTTTTAAATGTTATAAAGTTTGATTTCAAATCGAAAGTAAAGAGTAGATATTTTACTAATAATTTCTTAACCTTATGGTCCTACAACTATTCCTACATTCTCTGAACACAGTATCTGGCAGGAAATAAAACCTTTCTCAAACATTTTTGACATATTTTATTTTCAACAAATTGTTAATTTGTGTATAATTTTTAAACATATTTATTAGTCCACAAAAGTATTAAACTTCAAAGAAAATACAAGTTTCCCAATTGTAATTGAGTTAAACTTAGCTCAAGTATAAAGTAGAATGATGAGCCATTCTACAATTTAGACAAAGAAAATGTTCGCAATTCTTTCAACGCGGACGGCGTCGGCAGTTCTGCTCTTGCAGCTAGTACAAAAGAACACAGCGGCACGAAAGTATACAAACTTGTTTGCCACGCGGACAGGTTAATTTATCAATGAGTTGCTCAATGAATTATAGTATTATTGAATTTTGTAGTCCATTACGTTCGTTGAATCTTACTAACCACTTAAAACAATAGTTTATGACTATCCGAACTTTAAATTAAAGTTAGGACAGTCATAAACTATTGTTTTAAGTGACTTATAAAGAATTATAGTAGCTTTAGTCGATAAAAGATCCAAGAGAGTTGGCTCCAGAGAATCCAAAGACGGAGTCGCGGAGGCCATTTTCAGTCACACCTCATCCCTCTGTAAACACACAATGTTAGACCAGGCGGAGACCTGAAGGACACAGCCGGCAACGGCGAACGACCAGTTTTGACTCAATAGTGGTTCTTCCTCAAAAATCTCAAATTAAACGACAGAAAATGTTTTATCATTACAAATTCGGAGATTTTGGTGTTCACTGAACCAATTGGTGTCGTTGTCAACGCTCAGATTGACATCATAGCAGCTGATAACAACAATCATCGCATACAGATGCGCATACAAAGAAGCCACTTTCAGTCCCAGAGTGACAAGCGTGACAGTCAGCTGTTGTACCACAGTGGTGAAGACATCCAGAAACATTATTGTTATATAACGCTCACCACGCATCAGATAGAGATTAACAACCAGTACGGCCAGTTTGTACCCAAGTATGGAGCAACCATGTTACAGCATCCGAGAGAAGTGACCACTGACAACAAAGGCGGTATCATCGCCTTGGAGTGCAAAGCTATGTGCATTATCATATTTGATCTAGGCCGGTAATTTGTTGCAGAAATTTGGCTGGTCCAAACACTTTCCTATCGGAACCGTCGCCAATGACAAACATGAAATTTCGTCGGCGACAACAGAGACCATTATACTTCAAAATTTTCCATTAACATTCATTGAATTGTGATTACTACATAGTCTCTGTTTAGTGTCTCAAAACGTTTCTAAAAATAAAAACAACCCTCCGGGTTTGTAAGGTCCTACTTTATAAAATGTCAAATCATGAATGTTCTGGTTCATTATCGATTTGATTAAGTGATAAAAATAAAATCTGATACAATACAGGATTTTATATGATATTGCATCATGCTTTCAGTGTTTTTCATAAACATTCATTGAAATGTGATTACCTTGTAGCCTCTGTTTGGTGTCTTAAAAACGTTTTCAAAATGAAACAATCTTCTTGGTTTGTACAGTCCTAATATATAAAATGTGAATATTCTCGTTCGTTTTTTATTTGATAAGATATACATAAAATCTGATGAGATTGCAGGAAATTTATTGATATAGCATTGTTTATTATACTTCAAAATTTGAACAATCATTGAAATGTGATGTCGATATAGTCTCTGCTTAGTGCCTAAAAAGGTTACCAAAATAAAACAATTTTCCTGGTTTGTAAGTTCCCAATATAATAATTGTCAAATGATGAATTTTCTCGTTCGTTTTTTATTGGATTAGATAAACATAAAATCTGATGAGATTGCAGGAAATTTAATGATATAGCATTGTTTATTATACTTAAAAATTTGAACAATCATTGAAATGTGATGTCGTTATAGACTCTGCTTAGTGCCTAAAAAGGTTACCAAAATAAAATAATTTTCCTGGTTTGTAAGTTCCCAATATAATAATTGTCAAATGATGAATTTTCTCGTTCGTTTTTTATTGGATTAGATATACATAAAATCTGATGAGATTGCAGGAAATTTAATGATATAGCATTGTTTATTAACAGTCATTGAAATGTGATGTAAATAAGTAAAATTAACATAAAACATTCCAATATATTTCCTTCAATAGAATAAATCCCATAGTATTTTTTCAAAATTTATCTATTATTCCTATAACAGCCCTTCATGTTTTTGTGATTACGATTTCTTTGCCTTAAAAAAACTAACACTTTACGATCTACAAAGCCGACAATCAGTCTGCAACAATTGTGAAAACAGTTTACCTTAACTTAGGGCCTGAAGCTGTTTCCCAAGGTGGCTTTACCACGACTAATTTTATTAGCTTTTTGGCGAATAGTAACAGCTTCCACGATGTATGCTAAGGCATATTTATTTCTTGGGATATACAAACACACGTAATTTTTGCTGTTAGTGAATACATGAACAAAGTATTATCTGGTGTTATTTACCTTCAACTTGAAGTATACCTAAATTTGTTCCTAGAAAAATAAACATTTGGTTGCGACAGGGACACAAATTGTTAGAAATCAAGTAGCAACCGCTATTTGCGGCTGTTTAAACTATTTATCACGTGACCATATGTAGTAAATATAAAATCAGCCTAAATAAAGACAAAGATGTAGGCTACATTTCCTACTCAGTTTACTTATTATTATTCCTATATGTCTACATAATTACTTTTAGGTCATAAATTTGACATTATTCATTGTTAAAATACATCTTTCTAGAAGTTTTTACGTTCGAATTTTAATTAAAAATAACTTACTAAATAATTTGATTTTGTTGTTCTAAGAAAATAGAACACTCTAGTATTATTTTTGATTTCATTTTAGTTACAATATTTTGTTATTTCTAGAGAAGGTTCATTTTCCTTTATCAAGTTTGAGCTGTTTTACTGTTTTTAAATGAAAATTTTATTCTTTGTCGATGTTTATGTTACTTCATGTTTGTCATTTCAGAAAGCTGGTATTTTATAACTTTCAACTTCTTTAACTTGTCTAACCTCTACGTACTTACAAATATTAGATTTTAGTCTTTTAATAGAAAAGGAGCTAAATTATCTGAAAGGGCTAATCTTAAAATATTTGTCTAAAAATATAATTTTTTCAGAGAAATTAATCAGTTGAAAGGATTAAATGGTGAAGAGTTAATAAACCTAACCAAGGAACAGATAGAACAACTAGCTGGTAAAGAGGAAGGACGAAGGTCATACTCACAGCGTCTCATACAACCAATGAATCAGGGGTAAAAAGGTAATATTCTTATATACAGGTTACTCCTTTTAGTTGTACAAGTTTTTATGCAACTATTGTACTTGATAATAACAGGATTATAAAATTACTTTATGCCACATTAACACGCCATTTACCAAGTGGGATATTGTGAAAAATCAATAATTTTATGCTAATAAAGCAATCAATGAAGTCTCACAGCATCCAAGAAAACTTATATTTTCATGTTAATATACTTTTTTAACCATTAGGCGGGCGCGGCGCAGTAATCATTACTAGGTATGTTTTTACTATGAAAACACTCCCTTGTTCCAAATAAAACCCCAGAAAATGAAATTTAAAAGCTTAACAAGCCTTTGTAGCCTATATATTTTACTAACACAGCATCATCAGAAGATTACAACTGAACATTTAATTTTGTAGCTAGGGTTTAAAAGTCCTAAATTACAATTTATGCTCTATATTTGTAATTGTAACTGTAATGGGCTGTATAGTTTAAAATTACAGTATATAGTGTGGGATAACTAGGTATATAACTTGTCAATACAACATAAAATCTGATTTATCATTTCTTTATGATAAATAGTTTATATATTAGAACAAAGTGTTAAACAGTAATATTAAACTAACAATAAGTGGGGTTTCATACCAAAACTGGACCGGGTGATGCCAAGCTGTACGATAACCGCCTGGTTACTAAATACACAGTCTTTTGTTTAGGGATACCCATACACAGTTTATATGGGAGTTTTCAAAATACAACGCAAAGCTGTGCCTAGTGACAGCAAGCCGTTTTGAGCAGTTCTACCTGCTGTCTACAAGCGGTTTCTGCCTTCATTCAGGCTATTTCAGTGTTCCAGCCCATTGAGTTAAGAAACATTATGCAATGTACTGTTTTTTTATTGTTTCAAGTTTTTTATCTTTATATTTTGTTAATTCAAAAATACTATTACGTTAGTTCGATTCAAGAAATACCTCCATTGTGGGATTAATCTAACAAGAAGGATATGGTTAAAAATGTGCTGCTCGACAATATGTAACATAGACTTTAACACAGTAAAATCTACAATAATACAGTTCTTACCAATATGATTTTTCTATTCTTGTACAAAGAATTCAGATATTATAGCAAAGGAAAATGGAAACTTGAGGGATAGCATTCAGAGTGAATTCAAAGTTCGGAGTTTCTCGTATAGAGTTACAAACTGTCCACTAGCCTCGTGATCTTTATTGATATTGTGAGTCCAGTATCGCTTTCTTTCTACCACACATCATCAAGTTAGGAACTATCCAATACATCATCATCATCAAAGTTGATGACATTATTATTACACTACATTGCAACTGAGACTGACAAGAAGATAGCCCTTCTCACTACAAGACTAGGCAAACTACTTGAATCCCTACAAGAATCGGCTTCAGAGCAAGCTCATAGAAGATCTTGTTCAGCCTGGAATCCCATCGGATCGCCCAGCCCGGCTCAGCTTTGGTGCGTACGTCGCCTAAAGTGGTTAACAGTTTTTGCATTAAAAAAAATACATTAAGAATATATGTATTTTTGTGAATTAGTAAACTATTTGAATGTTTTTTGTGTGGTTTAAAGAGGACCATAATTAGCTGGTAAATATTTTAACCAGAATGATTTAAATCATAATGCTAATTTCTTGAATTGTATCAAGGTTTTAATTAATTCACAATATCAAGAGCACAGTGGTACAATATATTACAATGAAAATATTGGAAAGAACCCCAATACCGCAAAAATAATAAAAAATAACAAATAAAACAAGTAACTTAAGATTAAACCCTTATGTACATTTCGATGACCATGTCATCATCATCAGAGGGTCTTATTACAAAATACAATCTAGCACACAAGAAGTTACAAACTAGAATGATACCAATCGTTCTAGTTCGTATATATTATTCGTAATATATAACGACCGCGGAGAATGACCACAAGAACTAACAGTTAGTTATTTGTAAAATACCTCTGAAGATGATTACTTTGTAATCGAAATGTACATAAGGTTAAAATAAAATTTGTTGAATTTGTGGTTAGAGGTTGTTTTAATTAATATAAACGTATTACGCTTATCTAACATAATATTAATATCAATGTATTAAAACTTGTTGTTTTTGTGTTGTACATATTGAAACTTTTAAAAATGTTATATGCTATCACTTGGATAAAAACCACTAGTTATTGATATCTTCCAGCAAACGTGTTTCACAATAGATCAGTGTATTGTTCAATGCTGTTAACCACAGACAAGACTTGGGACCAAGTGTAAAACACGTCTGTTGAAAAATATCAGTAAAAAGTGTGTTTTTGTTATATGGCATCATAAGAACGTAATAACCATATGTTTATGTTATAAAAACAGAGCCTCTGTAATATGCGTATATACACAGAAAAAAAACAATCAAACATAACTGTTATGATTTTATATTCCAATAAAACATTATTGGTATGACATAAATTCAATATCTGAGATTTATTATAATAAAACAGTAATATTATAGTGGAAAAGAGTATATGTGTTTTTAGTGGATTTAACCACATATGTAAATTTAATTCTAAGTGTATTGGAGGTCCTCATGCATAAGCTATAAGAGGAGAGGTGATAGATTAGCTGCACTTATTATGAAATGATTGAAGTCTTTCCAAATGAACCACCGAGTAATACTTGATTAATAAATACTTATTATGAATATTATATATGCAATATATATTTCAAAGATTCTCTGCACTTGTATATAATAGTAAGGAATCTTTCAGTAGTGGTAGAAATACTTAATTGAATCTACAAACCTTGTTCAACTAGTCCTCGGTTGATTTCTTTTTTCCACCACCTCTACTTGCTTTCCTTTCAACAATGTTCAATTTTCTGTATTACTGATACCAACAATGCATTGACGGGATCTGAGTTATCGATTAAAACCTTTCTTTGTATTTCAAGTCATCAAGCCAAAGTATGAATTACACTCTAAAATGCCACTCAACTGACTGATGGAGATTCTGAATTAAAATTCTACATTGTAAATATAAAATATATTAGTAAATTATATTGATTTCTAGAACATTGTTTTGTAAAGTTTTTAATGAGAAAATTTAAGATTAAAGTGTTTACTAATTTACTAAACTGTAAGTTATAACAACTTTCCATACTTGGAAGTTAAACAATTTTTTTTTATGATGAAGAGCATCTTGTGCAATCCAAAATATTTTCTCCCAGTAATTCAAAAAAAAAAAAATTTATACTATTGATTTGACTGTTAGTTATTTTAATAAAAAAGTTGTATAATATTATATGAACCACACACAATACAATCAATGTATTAACTCGTTTGCATACTTCAGTGTGAATTTTAATTTTTTTATAAAAATAATACATTTCCTATTATTGAGGTATTAATAGGTATTTCCTATTATTGAGGAATTGATTAATAAATGTTTGTTTCTATTTATAAACTTAAGCTGCAAATATACACTTAATAACAAATGTTTTAAAATGTTTATACACTTGTCTAAGGACAGACACACATTGTGAAGTGTGAGTAACGCATGCATGTAAGTGCATTTCTTTCTCTAGGTGTAACAACTTTGTCATATACAGTCCCAAGACAAAGCCTAAACTCACTGCAATACTGCTTTTAGAAAGCATTTACTTTTATTCAGTTGCTGAAACATATTCTGAAAAGTGTCTCTCTCGCTCTCTCTCTCTCTCTCATTTAACTATGGTTATCCGCGTTGAGGAGATGTCTCTACTGAAATGTTGCATAACAAGGAACATTAATAGTCTGTATATATTTGACAATGAAGTCTTCTAAGTAAATAGAGGTAATTTCTTCTTGATTTTTAGAATGTCGAACATGAAAATTTTTTATCACTTATGCATTAGTTTATGGCTATCCAAACTTTAATTTTGTAAATTTGTAAAAAGCTACTGAGACAGAACGTTTTCGATCGCTCTGTGGCCATCTTCATCAGTGTCTAAATTTTCAGATTTGAGTTGTTAGGTTAAGGGATGACGGTTTTTAAAGGCAGGTTTTCGATAGTATCAAAGAGTATGTGTGATAATTATTAAGTTCGTTTGTATATTATGTTTCTATTTTGTGTTTTTGTGTCTGTAAATTTCATATTGTTCTAGTATGTTGAGATGTGGTCCTTTTTTGTTGATTTGTAAGACATCTAGGTTATGGTAAATGTCTTTGTATTTGTCTCCCGTTTCTTTTAGGCTGAGTTTGTGTGATTTTATGTGTTCTTCATCTCTTTGTTTGAAGCTGCGACCTGTTTGCCCAATGTAGAATTTGTTGCAGTTTTCTATAGTTTAATTTGTATACGTCTGGTGCTTGTAGGCTAGTTTATTTTTGTTGTTGGTGTCATGTTGTATTTTGCATTGTAGTTTGTTTTAAGACACAAATTCACAGCTATTTATCATCCCCTAGAAATCCTACACAACAAAAAAAGGACCATATCTCAACTCGCTAGAACAATATTAAATTTACAAATACACAAAAACACAATCATATTAAACGAACAGACCCAATACAAATCAGACATACTCTTTTAAACTATCGATAGCCTCCCTTTAAAACAATCACCGCTTAACCTAACAACAACTCCAAGCGGAAAATTAAGACACTGATGAAGATAACCACGGAGTGATCGAAAACCTTTTGTATCAGTAAGTTTTGACAAAATTAAAGTTCGGATAGTCATAAACTAATGTAAAAGTGATTAATTAAGTTCTGCTGAACATAATGGACTACAAAATTCATGAGAATTGTATATACATTCAACAAATTATGGAATTCTCTTTTATACCAACTCTCTTGTCGTCTCTGTGCTACAGGTTACACAGACAATATTTAGACACGTCTAAACCTCTTTTTATTCAGTTATAGTCATCAATAAGGGTTGGAATAAGAGCTTTGTTTCCTCATTGTACTTTAAGTGTAGCTGGCTCATACTGGAACTAAGACACATTCCCTTTCTCCTGTCTAAGGAATTCATGGCACACTTTTTATTCTTCATTTTATTAATGTCTTTTAGCAGGCTTTTTGGCTACTTCCAACAATGCCTAATAGGTTAGTTTTAATTTTCTTTAGTTCTCTAACCAAATCCAGACTACAGTATAAATTGACAGTGTACACATAGTACCCTTGGTTTCCTAAACCATTTAGGAGGGAGAATTTTATTAGAAGTATGATCTAAATTTACATTCTCCTTAACCTCATTCTCAAAACCACAGTATTTGTATCTTCCAAATATAACCAGGGTTCTAAGAGAATGTAGCTTTTTATGCTGGGACAGGTTCTCCTGATTCTAATAAACTGTAGAATACTTAAAGAAATTTCTGCAACAAAACACTTTCATCACCTTTTCTGTAGTGTATACAGCTTAGAAATGAGAATAAAAATAATTAATAACAGCATTGATTTTTTGTAGCAATAAACTGGTGCCTCAATGATTGTAAAATGAAAGAAACGAGAGGGTGGCTTCAATCTGTTGACAATAGGCTAGCCAATTTTCACTACAGTTCAAAGTAAGAATCAATGTCAAGCTTCCACAACAATCCATGGCAAATGTAGCAAGAAACATTATTTAATTCGATTTTGGAGATAGGTTGATATGCCCAAACCCTCCACTGTAGTTTAAAAGCATGAAATTGTAATTTTTTTTGTAACTAACTGTCACTTCAGTAAGTTTGTCAGTCACAAATACCTTGAAAAGCTTGTCACTATAAATTGTTAGTCTTACACTTGGAATCCCCCTAAAATGGAAAGATTTTAATATTTTTGTGGCAGATTATTTTTGGGGTTTACTCAAGTAAGTTTTTAGGCATATTCGTGTTTCCATAAATAATAAATTAGGCTACTATCAAAATTATCAACACCTTCACTGAAATTGTTGACATAATCTCCAATGGGTTCATCTTTACATTTCGTGACTATCACCCTACATAGGAGTCCTTATTATTAACCTCTCCCCAATTTATAAAAATTGTTGATTCATTGGTAATATGTTATAAAAACGCAATACAAAAATCACTAATTACAATACAACAGTGTAAATACATTACTAACTTATGCTACACTACAATATTTATTTATTTGAATACAATTGATAAGTACAGCAAACGCAAAGAAAATGACAGCACTATAACAGGTAATGATTGCTGATTGCTTCACTGAATGGGTGACATAATCTACACACAACTTTTAAAAAAATTATCAATAAGTGCTTCTATCTAGTCGATAAAGTCATAACTATAATCAAAAGTAAATAAATTATTAATCGCTTAAACAAGCGGGTCACTTATTAATGTCGGGTCAAGCGGTGACGGTTTTAAAGGCAGGTTTTCGATAGTATCAATGAGTATGTGTGATTTGTATTGTGTTTGTTCGTTTATATGTTTGTACTTTGTGTTTTTGTGTGTCTGTAAGTTTCATATTGTTCTAGTGTGTTGAGATGTGGTCCTTTTTTGTTGATGTGTAGGATTTCTAGGTTATGATAAATGTCTGTGAATTTGTGTACTGTTTCTTTTATGTAATTGACAAAGGTTGAGTTGGTGTTCTGCTTGTGTTCCTCGACTCTTTGTTTAAAGCTGGGACCTGTTTGTCCAATGTAGAATTTGTTACATTCGTCGCAGTTTATTTTGCATACGCTTGGTGCTTGTAGTTTATCTTTGTTGTCGGTGTTGTATTTTGTATTGTAACTTGTTATTAGTTTTGCATTCTATTATGTATCCTATTTTTTTGAAATTTGAGGGCTATTTTGTTTTTTGTTTTGTTTATGTATGGTAATGTGATGTATTTGTTTTCCCTGTCTGTAGTGTTAATTTTAGTGCTTTTTTGTATTTTGTACCATAGTTTATCTATTATTGTCGTGTTGTATATGCTAAATATTTAATTGTGTCTAGTTCTTTGTTTATGTTTTCTGTGGTCAATGGGAATTCTTTAAGTCTATGGAGCATGGATCTGAAGGGAGCGTGTTTGTGTTGGATAGGGTGTTTTGAGGTGTTGTGGATAAATGTGTCTGTCGTTATGGGTTTCCATTAAATGTTGAAGCTGTGTTTTTGTGTGTGGCTTTTTGTTATGGTTAGATCGAGGAAGTTTAGGGATCGGTTGGTTTCAATTTCTGAAGTGAAGTGGAATTTTGGGTGTATTTTATTAGTGTAGGTGAGGAGTTTTTCGCATTGTAAGGAGTTGCCTCTGTATATTGCTATGATATCATCAACGTATCTGTGCCAGTAAATGATTTTGTGTGCGTGAGAATTGTTTGTCAGTATCTTGGTGTTTTCTGTGTTGTAGAAAAATTTCGTTTAGGACACTACTGATAGGACTTCCCATGGTTAGGCCATCTGGTTGTGAATAGAACTTTGAGTTGTGGGTGAAATAATTTTGTTTGGTGATGATTTGGAGGATGTTTATGATTTCGGTAACGTGGGTTTTAGGTATGTTGTTCTGTATTAATTGGGTTTCTAGGATGTTGAGCATTTCGGGTATGGGTATGTTGGTGTACATATTTGTTATGTCGAGTGATAGTAGTGTTGAATTTTGTAGTATGTATGTTGTCTTTTATTTTATTTATGAGGTTTGTTCTGTTTTTTATGTGTGTTTCTGTGTTCAAGATTATGGATTGTCTGATTATTTTGTCAATGTATTTTGCTAGTTTTCTATTGTGCAGGGGCATTCTGGTAGTTGATGATGGCTCGGATGGGGACGTTGGGTTTAAGTGTATTAATAAGATTCATCGAACGTAATGGACTACAAAATTCAATAAATAAATTAAGTATACAAACCCTATTAATGTTATGCTATATTAAAAAACTAAATAAAACCTTATAAAAATCACACTATTACCTTGGGAAACTTGATACTAATCTAATATTACGGCAAGGGCTTAAGAAATACATTGCTTTGAAAACAAAATTACAGTCAGTTCTCAATCGTCTTTCTACTAGATATACTTTTAAAACACTCATACATAAATATTTACTATAATTAAATTAAAATTAACTAAGTGAATAGTTAAGTGCTTATTTGCTGATGTATTTTGAAAGAATTGTTACTTTTACGGAGCAAAGTCTTTACTTGTACACATACTTGTAGAATATATACTTTGGGTAAAAACTTTCGAAACGCCTCAGTAAGTACGCTCTTAACTATTCACTTAGTTAAGTATTATGTAATTATATTTTAAATAGTGAGTTCATGATGATAACAAGAAGCAACTTTTTTATATATTTTTAATTTGAAAATCAAGTATTCATTTCATTATAGAAGTGAAATCTTTGCTGCAAGAAAACAACATTTTTCAAAACTCACAGATTGCTTCTTGTAGTTATTAGTTTATTAGCTAAATAATGTTTCTTCACTTGTTTAGAGGATGTATATTAGATGGAACTATTCAGGAAAATAATTAAAGAAAATTGATTGACTTGAATCACTTACTAAACTATTTTACTAAAATTTTTGTTGTTCAGGTAACATTTAGCTGCTAAATTATTCTTGGGTTAATTAAATGACTAGCACAATAAAGTTCTAATACTTTGATCTCAAGACTTGGCGAGAAATTTTCCACTTTAGGGAACCAATGAAAATTATATTGTGTTTGAATCTGAACTTGGATATACAAATATTTTAGTCAGGATATAAAAAAATTACACAAACATTTCCTACCAGTTTTAACTTTTTTCTATTTACTGCTTTTTTATAAATAGAGCCTGCACTTCAACTGATCACTGGTATGTATAAATAAAACTGGTGATGATATGTTTTTACTATCAAAACTGCATGTTTGCCAATGTCTCTGCAAGCTCAACAACATTGTGTTTAGGTTTAAGTTGTCTTTGCAAGCGTGAAATTTTCCCTTTTAAAATCCTTGAACACCTGAAATAAAAATAAGAAACTGAGAATTGTTTATTTACATAAAACATAAATTCCTAATAAATTCTAAGTGTAAATTAATATAAATACATACTAAATAACACAAAAATATACAAGTCACGTAATGCTTGGTTAATTTTAATATAATAATTTACTATTACTAATGTAATTATTGGCAATTGCAAAATAAAGACAAACATTACAAAATTTCATTTGATTAGGATAATTAAATTTTTTTTAACAATAGTAGGTTTGTAAGCTTTAGAAGCTTCTGAGAAATCTTTACTGTAGCTTATAAATGTGAACATTCTGCCTTTTTATATAAATGTTCATTTAAAATTATTTTAAAGCCAGAACGTAAATGATTTTAATGAAGTTCAGTCTGATATAATTCGTTCCATACATTTCTATTTTCAGCACAGTTGTGTTTGTTCTAAAATTGTTTGTAATTCCAGTAGTATGCTATCCTGTATTTTTTTTTTTTTATCAACTTGGGAGCGGGTTAAACTGCTTGAAGCACTGCTAACTTAAGGTATATTATACTTACCTCCCTGGTCTAGTCAAATAGCCCCTTCCCTCTTACCAGGTTTAGGAGTTTCCTGACTAGTGTTTTACCTTCAGCATCCACCAGAGCTGACCCATCACCAAAGAGGTTGAAGCGCCTCTCGGCAAGTGCTTCACATCTATAAATAATGTGTGTGGCAGTCTCCAGTTCCTGCCCGCATAATCTGCACACTGGTTCATCTTTGTAGATACCCATTTTATGCAGATGTTTGCACCGTTTTCCACCGTTTCTTCCATTATGCAGTCTACCGTGTCCCGTGAGTAGACCTGCTGGCTATTCTCAATTCCTGCCTAGACAGATAGATGAGACTCTTCTGCAGCCCCAAGGAAGGTTTCCTACGGGTTAGCTTACTGTGTCTCATCCCTTCAGCCCTGATCCAGTGCTCACAGTGTCTTTCAGCCATCCACCTTCGCACTGTCATCTTGACCATAGATTTGGAAATACCTACCGCCGGCTCCGGTCCAATCAGGGGAGTTGAAGACCCCTCTCTGGCCAGTGCATCTGCGGCTTCATTTCCAAATATTCCCCTATGCCCTGGCACCCAACCTATCTTGATTTGATTGTGCCTTGCCAGGGCTTCTAGGTTATTTAGGCACTCCCTGACTATAGCCGAGGTGATAACATATCCGTTTAGTGCCTTAATTGCTGCCTGACTGTCAGAGAAAATAGCAATTGGATCCCATGTATTCCCCTTCTCGCTATCTCTCCCACACAGGCATTTATAGCATATATTTCGACCTGAAAGACAGAGGTATGCCTTTCCAAGGAAAAACTAGTTTTACCCTTAGGTTTTTACAATACACCCCCGTTCCAGTGCCGAAGTCCATCTTGGAGGACTCTAGAGCGGAGCCATCTGTGTACCAGATCTGAGCTCCCGATGTTACTGACCCTGACCATTCCATCATAGTTTGGTGGGCCTGGTCAGGTGCAAACGTTCGAGTAAGGTGGTCACTGCCCATCTCCAAGACAAGTTCTTTGACCACGCACTCGATACTCATATGTCCCGAAACATCTGGGAGTTTAGCCCAGTTGTTCGAGTTATGCAATCTCCATGCTGGGGTTTGGTGCTCGTGGTTGATTACTTCCGACCTGTGGCACCTCACCCCTCACAACATCTAAGTCCTGGACGTTAACATGCTCGGCTCGGTTTTGGCCTCCCCTGCGTTGTGTGTTCAGGATTATTGGCCCTCTCGCTGCTCTCGCCTGATCTCTTCGGAGCCGCCTTCTGGCCGCTCCACTCATACGCTTTCTCCGTAGAGAAAGCTTGCTCAACTCTACAACCATTTCACTGGTTTCTGCAGTCGGCAGCTTGGTAACCGCCCCCGCACCCCCAGTGGTGGTTGCCGTTGACACATCTGTCGTTTCATTGGCTCCCGCTGTCTGTGCAGACTCAACATCAATTTGTGTACTTACTTGGTCCATTGGCTTCCCAAGTATGGGGGAAAGAACGGTCAACCAGAGCAGAACCCCCACTGCCCTGGCAAGACAACATACAATAAGGTTTTGTCTGGTTCCTCAAGGGGATCGTGTGCTACTGCATTTTATACCCTGCAGCCACTCATCCATCAGCACGATGCCTTACACCTTGGATTGGGTATTCAGTCACTGACCTTGAAGCACACCCCAAGTTCAGGACACTATTAACTATTGCTCATGGAGTGAACAGCCTGCTTTATTCTCTTTTTTACAACTGTGTCGTTAGGGTAGTTTCCCGCCCATACTTCACTGCCGCATTGCCCTTGGTTCACCTGGGAGGTGAGAGTAGCATTGTGAGGACTTAATTCCCAACTACCCCAGTCCCCCCAGTCAGAGCAGTTATTTCTACCACACCCAACCGGTTGACTGACGAGGAGGGATAATTCCTCACCTTTGAACCATTGCCTTGGTCCAGGCCTGTTTATTCAGAAACCTTCCGGAATCCTTATTCACAGGTAACCTACATATCTGTAGGTCGTCCCACTATCCGTCACCTGTGGACCCGCCCGGTTGCTCAGACCAGCTAGCCGGGATGCTATCCTGTATAGAATTATAATGTTTGAAATTTTCCAAATGATCATCAACTTTCTGACTTTATAAGTTTTTAATGATTATTGTTAGTACCAAGTAGTAAATGAACCAAATAAGCAAAATTTTATAACAAACAAAAATTCTCATAAGAAAATCACCCCATTTAAATAGGTTTCTAGATGTAACAAGGCAAAAGAAGTTTCTTCCCATTCAACCATTCAAGTGGGTCACCATCAACTCTTACTACACTACAAGACTGATGACAAATTGTCAACATCTACATCTGCATTGTTATAGCATGTATCAATGATGTGTTGAAATCAATAGTATACAACTTAAGTTTTAGTAACTATAAAATAAATTCTTTCTATCTGATGTCATATACAGACATATTGTTTATATTGTTAATATTAAATGACCTAAATTGAAACTTTCAGATATTTTATTGCGATTAATTCAACAGAATCTACATTGGTGACACTTTTCCCATGAAAGTTTACTTTTTAAAATGAATATTCCCATTGTAAAACAACTGGAAGCTTTATCAGTGCCCCGCCCTTTATCAAGTCATATTCACAAATTGCTAACCCTTTTCAATTTCTCTATCAGTTCACACTCTCCCTATATATTTTTCTTTAAATATTAATTCATTATTTTTAATTTAGGAAAGCTGATGTCTTTAGGCTGGACTGGAACTGAATGACTAAATGTTTGAAATCCAGCACCCTGCCACCAAGCCAACTTATCGACAGCTGGATATATTTTTCTTAGTGAGGTATATGGAGAGTACAATTTTAACCAAAACCTTTTGTGGATTGCATTAGATGGGAATTTGATAGAAATAATGATTCCTCACTTGGATAAGAAATGTTACCACTTAATATCGAGATTCCGTCATATGTATATACATATTTATATTAATTGTAATTATGTATTGTAAGTAACTTAAATAAAATTTTTCTGTTTTGACCTAAGTAGTATTTCTGTTTAAATTACTTTTTTATTACTTGTTTTCAAGAAAATTTTTTATTTTAGAAATGTATAATTGATAATTACTCATGTATCATCTACTAGACCTAAATTAACAATTTACGAACATTTCAAAATACAGGCACCAATAGCAAAAGTGGATGGTTTTGAAATGAATAAAACAAATGAGAAATAAGATATAGAAAAACAATTATTAAACGATTTGAAACATCTTTTCTTGCCATTTTAAATTAAAACACATAAATTATAAAATTCACTTATTTTGTTTTAAAATTTAAATCAGTCATGTGACCCTTATTCTACATGCATACATATAATCATACTTGGGAATTATTCACTGCTTTCACAATCATGCCGCTCAGTATGGCTGCTATTTCATTGAGAATTGTTAGCTTCAGATCTTCAGTTGTTTGTGGTCTCCTGACATACACTATCGATTTCAAATACCCTTAGAGTAAAAGTCACATGCTGAAAGATCTAGGGAGCTAAAGATTTAGAAGCTAAACTGTACAAACTGTAATAAATTCTTCAGACAAACTCTATTACTAGGTTAGAAGTTCCTGACCATTCCTGAATTTTACATCTGTAATGAAATGCAATCTTATACCAATGACAAACTCATTTAACACAGAGTATTACACCAATGACTAAATTATAAAAACATGTATAAACAACAAAATAATTTCAGCTGTAATTTCAGTAAAAATAACACATATTTGAATAGTTTCATATTGAAATAACAAACGGAAACTATCTGGAATAGAAACGGTCCTCTTCTATTTCTATTCAAGTAATGACTATGGGCAAGTATTTACTTTTGTAAGATGTATTGGATTGGATATGATAGTTAAAGACATACAAGACCATAGTACTGAGCTCAGTCTTCTTCATACAGGCTAATATAATAAAAATAATATATCACTTGTATTACTTCTAGAGCCAGCATTCTATATGAATTAGATAAGAACATGAGTGAATTCATATATTGCAGATGTAGGGATATGTATCTTCCTTTCAATTCCCACAACATGCATCACAGATATAATTCAATTTTTCTCAGATACGCAGACCTCTATAGAGATGTATGACTTTATTATTATTTTGTTTGATAACTGAAAGAGATTCTCATAAGAATCTTGACAAAGATTGCTTTGTCAGTGGTTGTTGAATTTCCTGTATATTTTTGCCCTGTACATTTTGTTTAATTAAGTATTAGGGAACCAAAGTAAAATTAATGTAAGCAAATAAGCTGGCTCAAAAAGCTTCACCATTGAGTAACATATATAAATGTAATATACTTTGCGAAAAAAACAAGATAATTGTTAATATTACTTTGTGTTATTTAAGTACTACAAGAAAACACAGTTGTTATCAAAAATACTTTTATCAAAACTTCAGTTATCTAGATAAAAATTACAATGGGTGGTAACTGACAGTTTTGTTTATACTGTCAGATCCGGGCTGCCCATACAGTAGTTATTTCAATGATTTTTATTAACTGCGCAAACAATTTATATCACTATGTTATTGAATGTCAATAGTTTAGATGGTCGTGAACATACTCTTTTTCTGTGCTCCTCACCTAGGCTCAGTTTTAAACCACCTGTTGTTTGGGTTGCATCAATTACGTGTGGTATTCTAGTTTTAAACAATTTCATTCAACTATATAACGCGAACCATTGTTCGTTGTATCACTGTTGTATACAGTGATATCTCGTAAGAGAAATGTATAATACTATCTAGGAATGAGAAAGTAATGGTAAGTAAATGAGTGATTGAGATTGGCCAGAGGATATAACCTTGGAGCATAACTGTTACTGGCATAACAATAACAGTTCATCAATATTAAACTGCCTGCGAGGGGGAAGTTCAGGTAGAAATGTCCTGATGCCGTTATCAATGTCCTCCACAGGGTATCTTCAGCAACAGTCAAAGAGTCTTATTTCAATCGTTTGTGAAAACACAAATGTTTGCTGATCAGATTGACTGTTTACCTAAATTCAAAACCAGCAATAGTGAGCTACATAATTATAGTTAAACATAATAGAAAAAAGCCTTTTGTATTTGAGGAATACCAAACTTATGCAAGTTCTTAGGATGATGTTTTGTGCAAATCAGATGAAACAGTTCTTAAATGTAGGACATAGCTTCAAAAAACATTGGCTTCAAAAAGAGAGAAAAATTGTTTTTAGTTAATGTCCTGATGATTGCGGGGATTTAACTAGAAATCACAGCCTTCCTTTGATTTTAAACTGAAAGTTTCAGTCTTCTAGAACTTTTACAAATGTATTAAGCTTGTTATAGTGTAAAAATGTTCAAATAAATCAAGGAAAAATGAAAATACTAAAATACTGTTAGAAGTAGTTATTGCGTAACTGAGTGAATACTTTTAAACCTACTTCCTGACGTGATTTGAAACAATCTTACATATACGAAACCAATTCGTTACTTGTTTCATAGAGTAGCGGGTTGCCTTCGTCATGGAACAATTGCTTCGAAGTACATCCGCAAGTAAGTTGAAACATATTCAGTCAGTTACACAATAATTACTTACATACTACATAATTAGTATATGCAATACCATTACAACAAGCAAATTTAGGAATAATGGAACAAAGTTATAAAACTAAGAAAAAATATGCTCAATCCAATAAAGCAGATAAATCAATTTCAAATGAAGATATGCAAAACTTATTTTGAGCAATTTCAGTGATACATTGTCTATATGGACAACAAATATGTCAAAAAATGGTTGAATTGGGAATTGATTAACATAAATTACAATCACTAATTAGTCATTGAAAAATTTATAGATGATAAAGATTAACAAGTAAAAGTAACATTGTTGTATAAAATTAAGTGAAGTTTTAATTTGAAAATTAATTTTCTAAACTTACTTTTTAAACCAGTTTCATGGTTCATTTAGGCAGTCTCAATACAGTATTTCAAATTTTCTTATGTAAATAATATAATAAACTATAATTCCAATAATTTTGAACAATTGGTTTTTTCAAATGAACACTTAGGAAACATCAAGAGTTTAACTTATATTGATAAAGTAGCGGCAGGCGGCTCAAATTACATAGTAATGTAGAATTCACTAGACCCTTTTAGAAGATTCAATCTTCTCTAATTGTTTGTCATCTGTGGACTCTTCTAGAAACATCTACCTCCCTTCCTTGAGTTCCAATATTGGCTGACATAGATTCCTCTGAACGTCACTAGGTGATTGTCGGTTTTTACTCACTTTCAGTGTGGTAAACATCATATTATTCACCATCAACTAACTTAATTTTTTAAATATTTATCACGTTTACTGATTTGGCTTGATGCTATCAAAAACTTTATGACTCTAATGACTTTTATCGTTAATTTACTTTTATTATAAGTTTGGGAAGACGTTATTTTACTAACATGGAATATAAAAGTTTAGCTATTTATCAAGGTAAAACCATCAGCAAATTATTTACATATTATTATATTATGAAGTTTTGTAAGTACAATAAATACATTGTTTACAGTACACAATATAAAACACTTTCATTGTCAGTTGATTTCTATCATTTTCCTTTGATGTCTCAATTTACTTATGACCACTCAGGTTATTCACATGATTGACAGCAAAGCATTGTACATATTGATATTTCAGTTGCAATTCCATTAATTAAAGTAGTAGGAAAAGCAAATGCTTCAAATGCTGATTATTTGATATCTTGTTAATGCTTCTCATCTATCATTATTTCAGTAACCAATTAGGAATTGTAATTCATGTCCATCAACTCACTATTCAACTATTTGTTGACATATTTGTTGTCGATATAGGCAACGTATCATTGAAATTTCTCAAAATAAGTTTTGCATCTATTCATTTGAAATCGATTTATCTGCTTTATTGCTTTGAGCATAATTTTTCTTAGTCTTATTGTTCTCCTTTCTCCTTCAAAATCTACTTTTTGGTAGATACAATGAACATTTTTACCTTTATTATAGAATCCAAACATTATTAGTCATGTAACCACAGCTTGCCGGTTTAGATTACTCATCACCATTGTCATAAAGCATGTTCTTTAAAAGTTGCATGTAGCCATGTTTCATGCATTCAAAAATCTCTTGATCAATAAATTTAATCAAACTTTGTAAAATTTAGTGAAAGGAACAAAGTTCTAAATTTGACCTTTTACCATTTACGAATGGAGGAATATAACTGAAAGTTGTGTTACAGTTTTGTTCAACCAACTCATTTCCAAATTTTATCCAAATCTTTCTAATCTTGTTTTACTTCCTGGATGATACTTTTATTTCACCATTTCCAAAGTTGCCAGTTGTAATGATCCTAAATTTACTAATTAAAGTATAAGTAATTATTGTGTAACTGAGTGAATATGTTTCAACTTACTCATGAATGTATTTCGAAACAATTGGTTCATGACGAAGGCGACCTGCTACTCAATGAAACAGGAATGATTTTTAAAAAGTTCTAGAAGACTTAAATTTTCATTTTAAAATCAAAGGAAGGCTGTGATTTCTAGTTAAATTTCAGCAATCATCGGAACATTAACTAAAAACAATTTTTCTCCTTTTTTGAAGCCAATGTTTTTGAAGCTATGTCCTCCATACATGCAACAAAGGCCATAAATTAAACAATTAATATATAGACATAGCAACACACATAAAAATGGCATCTTAAATGAACAAACACGGCACAGATCAAACATACTCTTCAATCACATCCCTTCTAACTTTCAAAAAAATGGTACCGAGGAAGCACAACTGCAGCATTCCTAGCGGCAAAAGTACAAGGCTGAAGAAGTCGTAAAACGAAAACGTTTCCTCCAAGTGTAAGTTAACAATTTAACAAGTTTTAGTTAACAAAAAGTCTGGTTGCAAGTAATAGCAAAAGTGTAATAAGAATTAACAACCAGCTCGTCATGTACAACAACAAGATTTCGATATTTAATGAAGCCCGGCAAGTAGAAGTTCAACAATTTCGGACCACAATTTTGAAGGTTAGGAAAATACAAGCACACATTCAATTTAACAAAATGTGTCTTAAAAAACCATCACACCTAAGTACGCTAAAGTGAACATAAAACATATAAACAAAGCATCCATAAAAACAATTAAATTCGCAGAAGCAACGTATATCAAACAATCAATAAAAAAACTTTATGTAAAGAAAGATAAACTTAACCTAAAATTGTTACAATTACATTTAAACATTTCAAATACATATGGACATGTATCCTCATACAGATAAGATAATATATTGACACAGATATGTAGATGATGTTATAATAGTATACCGAGGAAACATATGACAATGCCAACAACTCCAAACACATATAAACAAAATACACAAAAATATCCAGTTCACTGCAGAGTTTGAAAGCAACAAAACATTGAATTTCTTAGACATCAACATAACAAAAAATCAAAACAAACATGAATTCAACATATACCGCAAGCCAAGCATGACAGACACACTGATACACAATTCATCGAACCACCCAATACAACATAAACACGCAGCATTCAAACATTTACTACATTGAATAAATAGAATACCTATGTCCACAACTAACTACACAGAGGAACTAAACACAATCAAATATTTAGCTCACAAAAAAGGATATGACAATTATTTAATAGACGAACTACACAGACAAATACTCAACAAGAGCAGTAACAACAACACACAAAAAACACAAACACAAACAAATTCATCACCCTCACATACATAAACAAACTCACAAATAAAATAGCACACCAATTCAAAAAAGCAGAATACAATGTAGCTTACAGAACAACAAATAAAAACTAAACGGCTATCAGACACAGCATTAATAACAATACCAACACATACAATAACCCAGGAATATACAAACTAAAATGCAACAACTGCAATAAGCTCTGTATTGGACACACAGGCAGATCTTTCGCCAAAAGATAAAAGAACACAAAAGCGCACTGCACACTACTATTGAATCCACCATCGCAAACTACCTCATGGACACTAAACACTCGTGCAAAAGTATGGAAAATAACATGAGCATCCTCCACACATGCAACAAAGGCCATAAATTAAACCGACTAGAACAGTATAAAATATATAGATATATCAACACACATCAAAATGACATTTTAAATGAACAAACACAGCACAGATCACACATACTCTTCGATCACATCACTTCTAACTTTCAAAAGAATGGTCTTACTCCTTTCATATTTACATTTATTTATTAATATCCGAGACTCTTTCTTACCCAGAGTAAGTACTAGGACCTACCTTTCCTAATACAATTTACCTATATGCTTCTATCCCTAACCCTAGGCGTACATAATACTTACCAGTTGCCCTGCAATGGTATAATGATCTAGGAGAGATTTCGGTCAGTCAACCGAAGCCTGTAACATCCCTGCCTAGATCTCCTAGGAATGAATACCTAGATTTCGTACAAAAACCAATAACCTGAGTATTTTTATACATGGAAACCTTTTAGCAAGAAACAGTGAGCTATTTAGTTATATCAACACTAAACAACAGCTTATTGGAAAATACTAATTATTAATTTATGAGGTGTTAAAACATGCAAACATTTACAGGCGTTACACATTTCTTTTATTGAGCATAGTTACCCCTTGACAACATTTTATAACAATTATTTCTGTCTATAATTTTAGTATAGTAAACCTATGACAGTTGCCCTTTTATATTAGTGAAATTTGAAATTATTAACTTTTATAAACTAATTTTTTAAATAATTATGGTTGAAAATTTTTCATACAACACCATGAATAATAAATTAAAATAATTTCTTGTTAACCTTTTTACCTACATATTGTTATGAAAAAAAAAATTAAAAATATTCGTCTTATACTTAAATGGATGGATAAGTCGCTCAGGATGTCAGAATAATGATCAAGAGAAAATGGAAAGCAGCAGCACAAGATCTAGCGACCTGACGAAGCCTAATTGAGGAGCTAAAAAAAAGGATTGTTTGTCCAGCGTCGAGAGAACAGAAGTGCTTGGCTCTTTGCATGTTTACCTTCACACTCCGCTCTCAATATATAAGAATTACTAAAAAAAACGTATCTTTAAAAATTGTGTCGATTTTATTAATTATAAATCTATTAACATATATCATACATTCTATATAATTGCAACTATAAAGTGTCCATATTTCGGGCTTCCTTGAATATATATTGATCTTCAGGTGATAGTTTTCTTGTTAAACATATAGAGAACATAAATCTATTGTAAACTAAAATGATTTATTGTATTTTTTTTGAGATTTTCCTTCTTGCATATTATTGTCAATTAAAAAAAAACCTGGTACACCTGTTCAACTCAATGAAAATTGTATCAGCTTATTGTTTAACTTGTTATTAGGGTAGTAGTTATTTTTAACATAACAAACTGCATTGGTGAAAAGCCTTAAACTAACTGAATAAAACACTCTTGTGTATGAAACGTTTGTATATATACTATTTTATTTGCGGAAAGCTTTAAATAATATATAAAGTAAAACTATTCTCATGTTTGATATATTTGTATTATTAATTTTATGTATATATATTTACTATATTATTATATAAATTGTATATATATATATATATATATATATATATATATATATATTTATATATTTTTAGGTTAGTTTTGGTTGGTAAAGATTATTTAGATTTTTTGGACTAGGAGACTGACAGACTTACCTTGGTAAGAGTCCACTCTTCGATTGACAAAGACCACTGTGTGGTTGAAATATATCATTGTTTAAGTGCTTTTATGTGTTTCTATTTCAAGACTACAGAGTGGACTCTTACCAAGGTAAGTCTGTCAGTCTCCTAGTCCAAAAAATCTATATATATATATATATATATATATATATATATATATATATATATATATATATATATATATATATATATATATGTGTGTGTATATATATATATATATATATATATATATATATATATATATATATATATATATATATGTGTGTATATATATATATATATATATATATATATATATATATATATATATATGTATATATATATATATATATATATATATATATATATATATATATATATGTATGTATATATATATATATATATATATATATATATATATATATATATATATATATATATTTATATTAGAGAGAGAGGACGAGAGGCGATATATTCGAAGAATATAAAATGTATAAACATGGACTGCATTTTCCACGTCGTTTGAGCAAAATTGTCCTCTCTCGCGGATAAACACTGGGAGTGATAAGCTTAAGTGGAACAGCGAGTTAGAGGCAAGACGGAAGGAGACTAGGATACTCTTTAATAGGGCAAAGAAGAAGAAAATGGCGGAGACCTGGCAGGCATATAAAGACAGCCTGGGTCTCTATAAAAATCTTATTAAGAGGTTAAACGTGCTTCTTGGGAAAAGTGGTGCTCAGAGACAAGCACACTGAGTGACACTGCTAGACTGTTTAAGGTGTTAGCAGGTGGACCGAGGGCAGAGCTTAAGTTTGTCAAGAAGACTGATGGTAGCTTTACTGACACCCCGGAGGAAACACTGGGTCTGCTTATGAGGAACAGTTTTCCCGATATTAGACAGGTAGGGGACGGTGCTCAAAACCTCCGACATACTGGGCTAAGGGCGGACTGGAATATTGCTGGGCAGGTGATCTCAGCGCAAAAGGTGAGAGAGGCGATTCTGTCTTTTGAGCCTTTTAAAGCGCCTGGATTAGATAATATTACTCCAGCACTACTACAAAATTGCTTGGAGGAAATAATAGGGCCACTGACAGGATTACTCAAAGGCTGTGTTGCCTTGGGTAACACGCCCGGGCAGTGGCTCAAAACGAAAGTTATCTTTATCCCCAAACCGAGGAGGAAAGGTTACACAGAGGTAAAGGACTTCAGACCTATCAGCCTTACACCTTTCTTGTTAAAGACATTGGAAAGGCTGGTGCCCTCCGCCTCCGGCCAGAGTGCTTTCCTCCTTTGGGCCCATCCAAGAATGATTAAAAGGTCTGTGTTTATTTTATGAAATTGATTTTGTTATTCTAGACATCTCAAAAAATCTGTCGAGAAATAACATCAGAATCTTAGTTTTAAAGTTGATATAACATTTACTCTACTCAGTTTGTACCCAGTCCTACATTAATTTTTATTCATCCATACATTTCTGAATACAATGTGCCATTAGACCCAGTATACGTGTTACTCTGGATATTTCAATTCCTGTTGATTTCTATATAAAAATAAAAAGGCATTTGATCTATGTTTCTTGGCATATTTAGAAAGTAATTACATTCACTTCTTCAATTATAGTACGGTCCTGAAACCCAACAATTTTCACTAAAATCAATTGGGAGCTGCTGAATTGTTGTCTGACATACCTCTAACCCACTTTTTAAATGATACATTTACAGCAACCTAAGTGCGTTCTCAAATGTGTTATCTAGCCTTCAATAGCTACTACTAAAACAGGGGTTTTTGAGTTATTTTTCAAGATTTATTGTCAATCCCATTTTACAATTTTTAAGAACATACTTATCTACTCTTTTCTGAAGTTCAAATTATCATTTTAGCAACTTTAAAGATTTTGAATCTTTGCAGTTCAAACCAAGATTTCTTGAAAAATTGGGATTTTCTTATCTTCCTTTCTGTATTTGCCATCTTCACTAGTTCTCTTCAATTATGTTTTATATTTTAGAGTGGAGCAGTTATTCGATCCTTCATTTTCATTCAGTTTAATTAACCTAAACAAATTAGCTCTTAGCTTTAACACACTTGAGGATACACATTTTCTTACTGGGATTCTTGTTTTTCAACATGATCTTATACATTACATTCTCCCTTATTCTTACTGAATATAATGAATCAGAATGTAATACACAAGACTGAGCTCAGAATTTTTGTTACATAAGGGTATAACAAAATAATATATATGCTGTAAATAAAAATATATGCTGCAAATATCAAACAAGTTTGGTTTCGAGAGATTTAATTCTGTAAGAAAAAGGTTAACTTATACATAGATTAATATAGCAGTTAATCAAATATTTAGACATTATTAAACAAACATTTTAGACAACACTTTAACAATGTAATTTACAATTTTTACAACAAATATTTATGTATTTTATTATAAATATCCTAAGTAACTATAGTGAATCCTAAGGCAAAACCCACTTTTTATACTTGATTACCAAGAATAAAAAAGTTAGTTATGGGCAAAGATTACCTGCTTGTATATTGATAATCCACAAAAACAGACAGCTACTCACTTTATTAATGTCTCCTATGTCACCTCCTCAGCCAAATATTAAAAGAAAAGTCCTTGGACCTAAGAAGCAACAAATTGTTATGAAATATAAATTGATTGCAATATCTACTTAATTTTGCTGCATTCAATATACATATCATAGTGTAACTGTTGCTCATCATAAAAAGATTAGTAGTTGTAATAATACAAATGTTAAAGTATAACCATTAATATTTGTTTATCCTGTAGTTTTATTTTGTTACTGTAAGGTTTTGATATTTGTTTTTGAAATATCAGAACTGGTTGATGAGAGTTTTATAGTAATTTTGTTAGCCAATATTGTTTTCAAGTTTTATTCTAACTATATTTAGCTTTCATGTTGATATTTAGGTTTGTCTGTCTTCTCATAACTATTTACTTAGTATAAAGTCTGACTTCTCATAACTTTTAAAAAAAGATGTATTTGCAACCAACGTGAGTAATTTTGCAGAGTGCACTATCCTGAACCAAATCAAATTTTATATGATATTCTAAAATCCATGCTAGTGGAACGCTAAATAACCGTGAAATAGATTATTCTGAAATATGAAAGGAACTACTTGAGATTGTATGGGTAACAAAATATTTTATGCCGTATTTCTTTGGTAGGAAGTTTACTACTTACTCTGACCAAAAACCTCTTAATTGACTATTTTCGGTTAAATATCTTAATAGAAAAATAAATAACATTATTATTAGAAGGGGATGAAATGTGGCCCAAAGAGAGGAGAGTGATGTAACCAAGTATAACTCCCAGGTTGGTCTCTCCAGGGAATCCTTGCCTAGCACTTGTAATACTATAGCAAGTTTGTGCTTGGAAAAACCCAATTCATTCGAAGTAATAAAACCTGCAAGACTTTGCTGGGCACTGAATATCGTCTGGAGGGAGTTCACTGATACAGAGGAGGCTCCTGTCAAGTATAACCTCCATGTAGCGGACTTGGTCTCCGAAGTGCATGTCCTTGCCTAGCACTTGTAATAGTATGGCAAGTTTGTGCTTGGAAAAACCAAATTCATTCGAAGTAATAAAACCTGCAAGACTTCACTGGGCACTGAATATGGTCCGAAGGAAGGTCACTGATACGGAGGAGACTACTGTCAAGAATAACCTCCATATAGTGGACTTGGTCTCCCCAGCGCATCCTCGCCAGGGTGCTAGGCTTTGTCACAGCGGGAATTAAAAGAATTTTATATACAGTGCCAGTTTGAACTGTGGGTTAGTAGATAAATGACAAAATATTAAAAAGATTAGGATTTGGGGGGGGGGGTCATAGGACTAGTCGACACAAGTGATTCCTTCATTGCAACAACGTCATTATTAAAATATAGATTTAATAAAATATTGACATTGCAGCTATTAATAAAATAATATAGAATAAAATATTTCCCTCCTTTATTACATGGTGACAAATTTTTCTGAACAGAAGTTTTACTGAAGGAATTTATTTTAGGTTTATAAAGTGTTTTTATAAAGATGCTAACGCGAGTAAGAAGGTTTTAACTAAAAAATCAGAATAAATAAATATATTTAAAAAATTATCATTATAGTGAAATAACTATAGTAAGATTTATCGAAATATAAATTCATAAACATTTATTAATTTTAAAAAAGTATGCAATAATAACATTTTAACTAATTAATAAACAATAAATGAAGTAATACCCTACAAATTAACTGCTGTAATACAACAATGCCTAAAACATTGTATAGGGTGTATCACATCTTATGTTATCGATCAATTTAAGCTAAGATAATTCCAAGTTGTAATTCAAAATCTAGACTTTTAATTTAGTAAAAGCAATTAAAAGTATGATAAATATTTATTTATTTAACAACTGTTACGAATTCTAAACTGAAAATTAACACGTGTGAGAACGATTTAATTGCAGGTAATGCCAGGATAATGTAGAAATTAATAAAACACGGAAGGTATGTATATTTTAAATTTACGTTGTACTGCACGATCGAGGTGTAATAATGTGTAATTAAAAGAAGCAGGTAGTTGCACACAGATATTACAGATTGCGCTGTAATCAGTTATTTAAAATTAATTCAATATATTTCAATTAATCTCATATAAAATGGTATCTTATTAGCAAATTTATAGTGGGAAATATTTCTCAAAATAAATCTTTTAGTAATTTCTTCAAATTGAATGAAATTTTTTGAAAATTCCTATTAAATTTTAAGTACCAAAACCAACCTCTGACTGGCTATGTGGAACGACTGTCTGTACAGTCAGTACGGCTAGAGGACGAATGGAAGGGTAAGAAAGGAGGGTGAAGAAAATACATAGTTTCAAAATTATTTATGAATCTTATAAAGGATTTTAAAGCAAAGAAAATGCGTTAGAAAAATGGTACAAAAATTTATGTTACATAAACTAAAAATTAAATAATTTTGAGTTTTGGCAGAACGCTTTATAAATAGAAAGTTAAATTTTAGAAAACTGATATGTGGGTCCTATGCATTAATTTTAGGGTTTTAGAAAGGGTTAAATAAATTTCATATTTAGAGATAAGTTAGGTTTGATGAGTAAATTTTGATGAATCTTAGTTGTTCTCATGTTCTTTTAAACTTAATTTTTGTATAAGTTTAGGAAAGATATAAAATATTTAAAAGTGTTAGTTGAAAAGAATTTTGTTTTTTAAATGGCTGTTCTTTATTTGGTTTAAGATACCAAAGTCAAATGTTAAGAGTTTTCAAAATCAAATGAAAGAATTGTGAAATCAATGAGTTGAGATGAAGTTTTTGAAAATAAATTACAATCTTGTAGAGAAAATTAAAGTAAATTTTTGAAATTTCCAACACTTGAAAACGTTTTGTTCTCCACAGTTTAATAATACAAAAGGATTTGTATTAGAACGTGAGCTTTGAGCATCATTCCACTGTTGAGGCAGTTCCTCTAACCTTTTTGGGTTTATAAGGCCCCTGTTCATGTTACCCTCACAGTAAGAATACCCTTGAATAGTACACGACAGTGATACTATGTAGGCGCTTTATATAATGAACAACACAGTGAAGCATCTTAAACAGAGTGTAATACTTGTTTTGTCCTCCACACGGATCACAAAATATTTTGCCAAGGCTTGTTTACCTGTGGCTAAATGATTTCACACTTAGTCCCACATCCAAGAGGTAAGCACTTACTGCCCACACCAATCTCATTAGTACATAATTTTATTTTCTGGGCAACATCCTGCATCCGATCAAAGGACTTTTTATTTTAGATTGCTTACATTTACTGTGACAGTCCTCCAATGTAAAAAGACGATAATAAACAAAAATTAAACAGAAATAACTTTAGGTTTCAACAGCAATAAACATAACCAGAACAATCATCTGTTGTAACCATAACAACATAAAGAAAAAGACAGTGCTGCCAACAAAGTTTTAGGACCCTCGTCCGTTTAGCTTACATTCACTGCCATCTTAATCTTTCTTCCTCTGCATAAGTATATTTTAAATCATTATGTAACAGTTCGTCATTGTTTTCTACCAGGTTTGTATAATCCAAAATGACGCTAACCTCAATTTGTGAACAAATTCCCCTTATTCCCCTGTGCTCTTCAATATTACTTATACAAACAATAAATATTAAAACAATCTACAATATTAATTTATAATCTTTAATTCTGATTATTACACTGTAAATATTAGTGTAATAATATAACATATTATTTTATAGATAGCTTGATGTTAATCTAAAATGTTTTCCCCACTGGTGATTGCACATTACTTCCCCAGTTTTTTCATCACTTTACTCCCATTTTCTGTTACACAATCTTTCTTAACCTTTCACTGCTGAAAAGACATCAATAGAGTTCAAAAATTGTTTTTCTACAAAATCCTATCTTGTTGGTAGTATATATATATGGTCTATGATAGTAATTTTGGGATTTGGAAATCTATTTCTACATTTTTTGAGAGATTAACGGACTCAGCCCTCTTGTCACAACATAGTTTTAAGTTTCTTAATGTAATCATCTTGAATTCACTGATTAAACTAAATTTAAACTACTTAACTAAGTGGATACTTGATTGCTTACTTGCAGGAGGGTTAGCTGGTAGAGGGTTAGCTTCGTAAAAGGAACGATCGTTTTGAAACGCGTCAGCAAGTAAGCAGTTACGTATTGCGTATTCACTTAGTTAAGTAGTTTAAATTTATATTTTTAAGCCTTTGACAAATTATATTAGCAATTACAAACTTAGATTCTCAAAAAAACTTTAAAATTGGATACAAACTATCATATTGAAGTTAATACTTCGTAAAAGTGTCAAAATATCATAAAACTATTTCTCCGTTAATTTCACTTTGACATGTACTTTTTGAATTTTTATTATAGACTATATAATAATAAATGCAAATTCTATAACCAATTAAACTTAATGTTTGGACAAGTAAGCTAAAGATGTCAAGTAATTATCAGTATTCAATAATTACAATCAGCGGTGCATCCAGAAGTTCGTTAATGTTGTTACCAAGGTCATCAACTTGTAATATTCTCGCAAATTACTTTAATGCTTTCTACTTTGTTTTACTCTAGGGCGTGAACTCAACAACTGTGTATTAATAAGGGATATTCCTGAAGGTTTTTATTATTGATGCATTTAAATATTATTAACATTTAATTTGCTAAATAACTAATGCTCTTAATACTTCAGACACAAATAAAACTAAAAAACGTATTTCATAACATTTATTTATTGGTAAATCTGGAAGTAAAATTTATATATGGCCAATGGGCACTATACGTTTTCCAATGAAGGACGACACACATAATTTCTTTTCTCATAGGGTTGGCCCCTTTGGTACGCCACTGATTACAATCACAAAAAACTATATTAATAATTTTTTTATGTGTCACCATCAATCTTACCAATAATCTATAAATTTCAAGTAATTATTACTATTTACAATGATGACAAACCTAAATTATTATGTTTCCTACTTATCAACATTATAGCTAACCTAATGTCTTTGTTCATTGCAAACACTGTTTAATTGACACTCATTTAATTACATCAGTGCATATGACTGTAAATCATCAAGTTTTCCACTCATCAACATTGTCAAAATTTGTGTTTGCTCACTGAAGAGAAATATGGGTATTATTAAAGATGGGTTCAACTTTGATTACTTTTGTTTTTACATGTTATTTAAAACATGCATGGAACTTTATAAACATATTGTGTCTTTAAAAGAAATTACTAATTAATTATTTAATAAAATTAAAATAATGAAAATGATTTTTTGAAGGTTAAATCTCCTATATTCATAATCAACATATTTTTATGATTTAAAAAAAAAATATTTTATTAAATTTTCCTCTGTTTTATTTAATGTTGATGATCCGATTGTGTAGTTATCTCAAAAAATGAATTTACTCCGAAAGCATTACTGTAAAGGCATTATCACTTTACTAGACTACGGAAAACATCTGTTTATAAGTAAGGGTTAATATACCTCCACATATCCTCGGTTATGTTAGTACTTAATTTACTCAAAAGAATGCTCTACGAATAGGGCGACATCTAGCAGTGAATGATCGAACTACTACGGAAATGGGGAGAAGCTAGACATATGTAGGCCAGTTTTAACCAATGTTATTGGCTGGGAATCGTGGCGTATTCCTGTAATCCAAGCTACTTTGGAGGCCGGGTGTGGGAATTTCCTTGTGTCTGCGCTGATTGATACTGGAAACCATTCCTCAAGCACAACCGCTATGTAGCGGCTAATCAATATCCAACCGCTATGTAGCGGCTGATCAAAAACAGCCAACAAATTCCATTTCTCTTACTCCCCTCGAAAGCCAGGTTGAGATTAGCGCAGAATCAAGCACTTGGAGAGACTCCCACCCAACCTTTTATTTTTTTTTTTTTTATCTCTTAAATTACTTATGACAATTTATTATGAATATTTATAATCTATTTATTTATTTATATATGTTATCTTCATAATTTGCTTTGTAACAAAATTACAATTAATCAAGCACTTGGAGAGACACCCACCCAACCTTTTATTTTTTTTTTTTTTTATCTCTTAAATTACTTATGACAATTTATTATGAATATTTATAATCTATTTATTTATTTATATATGTTATCTACATAATTTGCTTTGTAACAAAATTACAATTAATCAAGCACTTGGAGAGACTCCCACCCAACCTTTTATTATTTTTTTTTTTTATCTCTTAAATTACTTATGACAATTTATTATGAGTATTTATAATCTATTTATTTATTTATATATGTTATCTACATAATTTGCTTTGTAACAAAATTACAATTAATCAAGCAGTTGGAGAGACACCCACCCAACCTTTTTTTTTTTTTATCTCTTAAATTACTTATGACAATTTATTATGAATATTTATAATCTATTTATTTATTTATATATGTTATCTACATAATTTGCTTTGTAACAAAATTACAATTAATCAAGCACTTGGAGAGACACCCACCCAACCTTTTATTTTTTTTTTTTTTTATCTCTTAAATTACTTATGACAATTTATTATGAATATTTATAATCTATTTATTTATTTATATATGTTATCTACATAATTTGCTTTGTAACAAAATTACAATTAATCAAGCACTTGGAGAGACACCCACCCAAACTTTTATTTTTTTTTTTTATCTCTTAAATTACTTATGACAATTTATTATGAATATTTATAATCTATTTATTTATTTATATATGTTATCTACATAATTTGCTTTGTAACAAAATTACAATTAATCAAGCACTTGGAGAGACACCCACCCAACCTTTTATTTTTTTTTTATCTCTTAAATTACTTATGACAATTTATTATGAATATTTATAATCTATTTATTTATTTATATATGTTATCTACATAATTTGCTTTGTAACAAAATTACAATTAATCAAGCACTTGGAGAGACACCCACCCAACCTTTTTTTTTTTTTTTTTATCTCTTAAATTACTTATGACAATTTATTATGAATATTTATAATCTATTTATTTATTTATATATGTTATCTACATAATTTGCTTTGTAACAAAATTACAATTAATCAAGCACTTGGAGAGACACCCACCCAACCTTTTATTTTTTTTTTTTATCTCTTAAATTACTTATGACAATTTATTATGAATATTTATAATCTATTTATTTATTTATATATGTTATCTACATAATTTGCTTTGTAAGAAAATTCTCAGATGCAATAACAACAAATATCCAACTTATATCTGTGTTATTTTTATTTTTTTTCATTATGTCACACAAACGTGTAATTTGAATGTCTAAAACAACTTCCAAACTCCTCATTTCAAGTTACTTGCTGTAATCAACTTGAATAAACCATATGTAATTATTTGAGTAAATTTAATTAATCTAAGTACAAAATAAATAATTTCATTCTTATATTAATAAATGCATAAAATGTAAATTATAACAGTAGTATATAAATATACTGTGTAATATAACCTATTAGTAAGTACTGTATGAAGTAAAGTGTGGAAACTCTTACCTCTAGGGATCCTGTGATAAGTTTACACAAACTCTAAATTTATTCTTCACTTAACTAAATTTAGAGGACTTTTCAGTAATTATTTATCATTGATACTGCCACAAATTACCTGTGTTGTATGTAAACTTGTTCAGATAACACATTATCAATTGATCTACATTTTGGTAGCTCCAGGAACCAAGTAGATGTTATTTTCCGATATAAAGACCTTTTTAAAATGTGTTACTACAAACTGATGTATCTCAAAATTGCTGATTTAAAATAAATTTGCTAAACAAGATCTAAAAACTGAAGATGGAATAAGCTTGTTAGCTTCAAAATAAACAAATACCACCATTAGTTTTTAGTTTATATTGAATCAATTGACATTGAACTAAAACGAATTTCCTAAATTTATAACTTTAAGATACAAAAATAAATTAAATATAAAATGCGAAAGGAACCAAGCGAGTCATCTCGCCGATGTTTTGCACTTTATAATACGTATTGCACCAATATATTTATCATAGTATGAATATAAATTAATTATATTCCGAGATCTTAGATAAATGTGTTTTTATTTTATCAACTAGATATTAAGGGGATATATATATAGCCTATATATATTAATTAATAAATTAAAAATATTTCAAAAACAAGAATACTTTTAATGAATATATTTATTCAAAGCTTTTCGCCGATAAAATAGTACCAGCATCTTCAGAAAAATAATTATCTAATAAAATACTTTTACAAAATTAGATCATAAGTACTACAAAGAATCATATGTTTATAAGTATTGCACTTTATGTAAATTTTTCTATAACATCAATGACTTTATATATAGTTTGGTGCATTGATCTCACTTGAATTTGTTCTTCAATTAATTTGTCTTTAACTTTATGCTTATAAATTTCCAATGTTTCAAATATATTCATTTTTAATCCTTTATTTAATTCTTTTATTAATTTCATATTTTCTATTTCCGGAAACTCGTGTCCATTATTAATACAATGTGTAGCTAAACTCTTAATGCGTTTGAGCATATTGACCACGATTCATGTTAAATATTATTGTCGTCAAGTTTAATACTTCATTTCTGCCCTTTTTCCTACTATTTTGATATCTGGGGTATGTGTCATTCCCGATATGTTAAACTGTTATACGCTCTTAAGGTAATAAGAACAATTGGAATATATTTGGAAACAACGAGATGCAGGGTACCTTTGAAACCGTCATTATTCTTTAAATTTTTATCACATCAAGATATGTTTATACTGAATGAAAGAGGAATATCTATATTTTCATTTTTTGTCATCAATGTTAAGGCATTTATAAAGGGTTTCGAGTAATTGGTTCTATAAATCTAGTAATTTTATAATTTAGTATTGTTTAAAGCATTCATGTGTTTAATAGTTCGACGGAAATCCGCTTTTAGCAGCACCTGTCAGTACATTGTAACGATAATTTTACTTTCACAAAAATGCCAATAACTCAAGAACAAGGCAAAATTTTGAAAAACTATTGGCACCACGTCAATCTACGTTAACTGCTGCTTCAACATATATGTATAACTCAAAATCCGATTTTTCATTGAAATTTAGGAAAATTTGAAGGGTCACCCCTTCTTATCTCGCAAAAGTCGAAAATTACTTGTTTTCTCTGGCCAATTACTCAAAGGCCGTTAATTGTTTTCTTAAACTATAAACTCTAAATACAAATATAGACTTTCGTCTTTCGTTCCGTGTAAGAAACATCTTGCTTGGCTGAATATTAACAGAGATATGACTGTTTTAAAAAAGGCTTGCATCTTGCAAACCTGGAAATGTAAAATCAGGCTGTATTTTTATCACTTAAAACGCGTATAACTCCTAAACCGTTTAAGATATCAAACTCAAATTTTCACAAGTTGTTTCGTTAATGATTTCCAATCTTTAGATGCGTATAAAATTTATTTTTTTGAAATATAGGTATTTTGAAAAAAAAACATTTCTTACTTTTTGTTACCGTTTTCTATAACTATATCGATGAAAAATCACTAATTAAACAATTCGACAAATATTTAAGTCTGATTTGTCTGATGGATTAATAGATAAACGCTTTAAAAATGATAAAACACATCCAGGCTACATGTTAAAGCAGCAATATAAAAGACAGTTTTAAAACAATCATATATTTTAATTATTCATCACAACTAACTTTTTTCTATACCAAATGAAAGCAAAAAGTCTATACTTATATTTGTAGAAACGAAAATACATAACTTATTACTATCGTTATATTGAGTTATTTCTATTATCTGTTATATTTATTATCTGGTCAAAACTCTTGAACTTTGTAGTCCATTATCTTCGATGAAACTTAGTTGAACAAAACTATATACGGGTGCTGGACAGGGGAGAGGTGGACTTGGTGCTCATCCAGGAGCCATGGATTTCTGGAGGACGCATATGCGGGCTGGCGACATCTGGAGGTAAGTTGTTGTATGATAAGAACTCCGGTATTCCCAGGACGTGTATCCTTGTTAGGAGGGGGTTGAGTGCTTTTGTACTAACGGACTTCTGCTGCAGGGACTTGATAGCAGTGATCGTGGAGCTGCGGGCGGAGGGGAGGATGAAGAGGCTGAACCTGGTCACGGCATATCTTCCCTTTGACTACGCGGGGGCTCTAACAACACAAGAGCTGAGGAGGCTGGTCGAGCACTGCGGGGCTGTGGATGAGGAGCTGCTGGTGGGGATAGATGCTAACTCCCATCACATTTCGTGGAGAAGTACAGGTACCAACATTAGAGGTGAGGAACTTTTAGCTTATCTTAGCTCTAAGAATTTACTGGTCTTAAATCAATGGGGAAGAGCCGACGTTTGTCACTAGGGCCTGACGGGAGGTCCTGGACATTACGGTGGCATCGAACCAGATGGCTAGGTATGTACTAAATTGGCATGTGTCGGATTAACCGTCTTCTTCTGACCACAGACATATTAGGTATGATATCTCCCTCAATCCAGCCATGCTTCGGCCAACCAGGGATCCAAGAAGAACAGACTGGGACTCCTACAGGAGGGACCTGGGTGTTCGGATTGAGGAGGCTGGTTATCAACCGGGGAAATTCTACGAGGGAGCTCTCCATCAATGGTTGGTAGGATAGAGCAAATGATCGCTATGAAAGGTTGTGCCATTGGTGCCTTCCTCGACATTGAAGGGGCAATGCGACATTAATTTTCGACTTTTGCGAGATAAGAAGGGGTCGACCCTTCAAATTTTCCTAAATTTCAATGAAAAATCGGATTTTGAGTTATACATATAGGTTGAAGCAGCATTAAACGTAGATTGACGTGGTGCCCATAGTTTTTCAAAATTTTGCCTTGTTCTTGAGTTATTGGCATTTTTGTGAAAGTAAAATTATCGTTACAATGTACTGACAGGTGCTGCTAAAAGCGGATTTCCGTCGAACTATTAATCACATGAATGCTTTAAACCAGGGGTTCTCAACCTTTTAGTAACCACGTGCCACTTGAAATTTTCAGATATTTTGACGTACCACCGTATATTTATATATATTTTTATTTTTATAAATAATTATATATAATTACATTTGGTCATGTTTAGGAAAATAAAAATGCATTCTACAACTGTATGTATGTACATAGAATTTACTTAGATACAAAATGAAATGTATCTTACATTAAAAACAATCTCAAATTAGTTCATTGAACACAGTCATTTAAATTAAAACAGATCTTTAATGAGCTCGTAGTTGTTGTTTGTCCTTTACCAAATTTTCTATATCTGGGTCGATTGAACTCAACTTGATTCTTAAGTCCTCTTCAACACTAATGCGGTTTCTGTATTTATTTTTTATGTACAGCAGTTCTGAAAAGCCCGATTCACATAAGTACGAGGTTACAAATGGAAGTAAAAAGATTATTGCTTGCTTGAACACTGGTGGGTATTCAGATTTTGTCCCCATCCAAAAGTCTATTAAAGATTTTTCTTTAAACGAATCTTTCATTGAGCTGTCACTTGTCAGGTCGATGAAACACTCTTTTGAGTGACTAGGAAATTCCCCTGAAAATGAATTTCTAATCCACTCATATTTAGAAAAATCTTGATTAAAATATTTATCAAAACTCGTTTTAAGGGCTTCCATATGACTAGTGATATCATCAGTCACTTCTGGCTTCAGAGAAATATCATTGGAGAAGGAATTGAGTCACTCGGGTTGTTTGTGTAGCGGCAAGGTCAGCGTCAAACTGCCACTATTCTATGTAAAACACAGATGGAGGAATTGTATTCTTAACGCGGAAATGTTGCATCGTAACAGTTTTTATTGTTATTATTAATATATGACTGCGTACCACCTGAGATGTCCCCGCGTACCACCGGTTGAGAACCACTGCTTTAAACAGTACTAAATTATAAAATTACTAGATTTATAGAGCCAATAACTCGAAAACGTTTATAAATTCCTTAAGATTGATGACAAAAAATGAACATATAGATATTCCTCTTTCATTCAGTATAAACATATTTTGATGTGATAAAAATTTAAAGAATAATGACGGTTTCAAAAGTACCCTGCATCTCGTTGTTTCCAAATATATTCCGATTGTTCTTATTACCTTAAGAGCGTATAACAGTTCTAGATATCGGGAATGACACATACCCCAGATATCAAAATAGTAGGAAAAAGGGCAGAAATGAAGTATTAAACTTGACGACAATAATATTTAACATGAATCGAGGACGATATGCTCAAACGCCTAGGCTTCTTGTTTACCACATAATAGGTTAGTTGCTATAAGTGCGTTTTCATAAAATGAAGGGGCCAAGTTCACAAAACATTGATACTGTATTAATGTTACCTCCATTGGCTCTGTCTGTAACCAAATGGTTTCAGAACATGTGAACTATATCACCCATCCTGAAGCCTCCAATAGAGAGTCTGTCTATATTTACGTACGCAATCCTGCAGACGTGATGTCACGATTCCTTGTAATTCTACCCTAACTCCTACCCTGAAGTAATATGTTTATACAACTATAGCTGCCGACATCTTGACTATTATTTGGTTTTAATTTACAGAAGAAAAAAATATTGTTTTGATATTGTAAGAAATAGCTTTTCCAAGTGAAACCTCTTATACCGACGCCTACATAAATTTATTGGAAGGATATAATAATTTCGCGTCAGTATAACTTCCGTCAGGTTACGCTTTGAATCACATCGAAGTAAAATAAATGATAAACCATCATTTCATAATTCAGTTGATTTTGTGCTTTAAGTTATGTTGTAAAACAATTGTTTTTAAACGCGTAGGTTATGTTACATTATTTATTGCACATTGTTAAGAAAAAAGGTTATTATTATTATATAGTTTTGTTTAACTAAGTTTCATCGAAGATAATGGACTACAAAGTTCAAGAGTTTTGACCAGATAATAAATATAACAGATAATAGAAATAACTCAATATAACGATAGTAATAAGTTATGTATTTTCATTTCTACAAATATAAGTATAGACTTTTTGCTTTCATTTGGTATAGAAAAAAGTTAGTTGTGATGAATAATTAAAATATATGATTGTTTTAAAACTGTCTTTTATATTGCTGCTTTAACAAGTAGCCTGGATGTGTTTTATCATTTTTAAAGCGTTTATCTACTAATCCATCAGACTTAAATATTTTTCAATTTGTTTATTTAGTGATTTTTCATCGATATAGTTATAGAAAACTGTAAAAAAAAGTAAGAAATGTTTTTTTTTCAAAATACCTATATTTCAAAAAAATAAATTTTATACACATCTAAAGATTGGAAATCATTAACGAAACAACTTATGAAAATTTGAGTTTGATATCTTGAACGGTTTAGGAGTTATACGCGTTTCAAGTGATAAACATACAGCCTGATTTTACATTTCCAGGTTTGCACGATGCAAGCCTTTTTTAAAACAGTCATATCTCTGTTAATATTCAGACAAGCAAGATGTTTCTTACACGGAACGAAAGACGAAAGTCTATATTTGTATTTAGAGTTTATAGTTTAAGAAAAAAATTAACGGCCTTTGAGTAATTGGCCCGAGAAAACGAGTAATTTTCGACATTTGCGAGATAAGAAGGGGTCACCCTTCAAATTTTCCTAAATTTCAATGAAAAATCGGATTTTGAGTTATACATATAGGTTGAAGCAGCATTTAACGTAGATTGACGTGGTGCCAATAGTTTTTCAAAATTTTGCCTTGTTCTTGAGTTATTGGCATTTTTGTGAAAGTAAAATTATCGTTACAATGTACTGACAGGTGCTGCTAAAAGCGGATTTCCGTCGAACTATTAAACACATGAATGCTTTAAACAATACTAAATTATAAAATTACTAGATTTATAAAGCCAATAACTCGAAACCGTTTATAAATTCCTTAAGATTGATGACAAAAAATGAAAATATAGATATTCCTCTTTCATTCAGTATAAACATATCTTGATGTGATAAAAATTTAAAGAATAATGACGGTTTCAAAAGTACCCTGCATCTCGTTGTTTCCAAATTTATTCCGCCTGTTCTTATTACCTTAAGACGTATAACAGTTCTAGATATCGGGAATGACACATACCCCAGATATCAAAATAGTAAGAAAAAGGGCAGAAATGAAGTTTTAAACTTGACGACAATAGTATTTATCATAATTCGAGGACGGTATGCTCAAACGCCTAGACTTCTTGTTTACTGCATAACAGGTTAGTTGCAATAAGTGCATTTTTTGAAAATGAAGGGGCCAAGTTCACAAAACATTGATACTGTATAAATGTTACTTTCGTTGGCTCTGTCGGTAACCAAATGGTTTCAGAACATGTGAAATATTACACCCATCCTGAAGCCTCCAATAGAGAGTCTGTCTATATTTACGTACGCAATCCTGCAGACGTGATGTCACGATTCCTTGTAATTCTACCCTAACTCCTACCCTGAAGTAATATGTTTATAAAACTATAGCTGCAGACATCTTGACTGTTATTTGGTTTTAATTTACAGAAGAAATAAATATTGTTTTGATATTGTAAGAAATAGCTTTTCCAAATGAAACCTCTTATACCGACGCCTACATAAATTTATTGGAAGGATATAATAATTTCGCGCAGTATAACTTCCGTCAGGTTACGCTTTGAATCACATCAAAGTAAAATAAATGATAAACCATCATTTCATATTTCAGTTCATTTTGTGCTTTAAGTTATGTTGTAAAACAATTGTTTTTAAACGCGTAGGTTATGTTACATTATTTATTGCACATTGTTAAGAAAAAAGGTTATTATTATTATATAGTTTTGTTCAACTAAGTTTTATCGAAGATAATGGACTACAAAGTTCAAGAGTTTTGACCAGATAATAAATATAACAGATAATAGAAATAACTCAATATAACGATAGTAATAAGTTATGTATTTTCATTTCTACAAATATAAGTATAGACTTTTTGCTTTCATTTGGTATAGAAAAAAGTTAGTTGTGATGAATAATTAAAATATATGATTGTTTTAAAACTGTCTTTTATATTGCTGCTTTAACAAGTAGCCTGGATGTGTTTTATCATTTTTAAAGCGTTTATCTACTAATCCATCAGACTTAAATATTTGTCAATTTGTTTATTTAGTGATTTTTCATCGATATAGTTATAGAAAACTGTAAATAAAAGTAAGAAATGTTTTTTTTTCAAAATACCTATATTTCAAAAAAATAAATTTTATACACATCTAAAGATTGGAAATCATTAACGAAACAACTTATGAAAATTTGAGTTTGATATTTTGAACGGTTTAGGAGTTATACGCGTTTCAAGTGATAAAAATACAGCCTGATTTTACATTTCCAGGTTTGCACGATGCAAGCCTTTTTTAAAACAGTCATATCTCTGTTAATATTCAGACAAGCAAGATGTTTCTTACACGGAACGAAAGACGAAAGTCTATATTTGTATTTAGAGTTTATAGTTTAAGAAAACAATTAACGGCCTTCGAGTAATTGGCCCGAGAAAAGGAGTAATTTTCGACTTTTGCGAGATAAGAAGGGGTCACCCTTCAAATTTTCCTAAATTTCAATGAAAAATCGGATTTTGAGTTATACATATAGGTTGAAGCAGCATTTAACGTAGATTGACGTGGTGCCAATAGTTTTTCAAAATTTTGCCTTGTTCTTGAGTTATTGGCATTTTTGTGAAAGTAAAATTATCGTTACAATGTACTGACAGGTGCTGCTAAAAGCGGATTTCCGTCAAACTATTAAACACATGATTGCTTTAAACAGTACTAAATTATATAATTACTAGATTTATAGAGCCAATAACTCGAAACCGTTTATAAATTCCTTAAGATTGATGACAAAAAATGAAAATATAGATATTCCTCTTTCATTCAGTATAAACATATCTTGATGTGATAAAAATTTAAAGAATAATGACGGTTTCAAAAGTACCCTGCATCTCGTTGTTTCCAAATTTATTCCGCCTGTTCTTATTACCTTAAGACGTATAACAGTTCTAGATATCGGGAATGACACATACCCCAGATATCAAAATAGTAAGAAAAAGGGCAGAAATGAAGTTTTAAACTTGACGACAATAGTATTTATCATAATTCGAGGACGGTATGCTCAAACGCCTAGACTTCTTGTTTACTGCATAACAGGTTAGTTGCAATAAGTGCATTTTTTGAAAATGAAGGGGCCAAGTTCACAAAACATTGATACTGTATAAATGTTACTTTCGTTGGCTCTGTCGGTAACCAAATGGTTTCAGAACATGTGAAATATTACACCCATCCTGAAGCCTCCAATAGAGAGTCTGTCTATATTTACGTACGCAATCCTGCAGACGTGATGTCACGATTCCTTGTAATTCTACCCTAACTCCTACCCTGAAGTAATATGTTTATAAAACTATAGCTGCAGACATCTTGACTGTTATTTGGTTTTAATTTACAGAAGAAATAAATATTGTTTTGATATTGTAAGAAATAGCTTTTCCAAGTGAAACCTCTTATACCGACGCCTACATAAATTTATTGGAAGGATATAATAATTTCGCGTCAGTATAACTTCCGTCAGGTTACGCTTTGAATCACATCAAAGTAAAATAAATGATAAACCATCATTTCATATTTCAGTTCATTTTGTGCTTTAAGTTATGTTGTAAAACAATTGTTTTTAAACGCGTAGGTTATGTTACATTATTTATTGCACATTGTTAATAGAAAAGGTTATTATTATTATATAGTTTTGTTCAACTAAGTTTCATCGAAGATAATGGACTACAAAGTTCAAGAGTTTTGACCAGATAATAAATATAACAGATAATAGAAATAACTCAATATAACGATAGTAATAAGTTATGTATTTTCATTTCTACAAATATAAGTATAGACTTTTTGCTTTCATTTGGTATAGAAAAACGTTAGTTGTGATGAATAATTAAAATATATGATTGTTTTAAAACTGTCTTTTATATTGCTGCTTTAACAAGTAGCCTGGATGTGTTTTATCATTTTTAAAGCGTTTATCTACTAATCCATCAGACTTAAATATTTGTCAATTTGTTTATTTAGTGATTTTTCATCGATATAGTTATAGAAAACTGTAAAAAAAAGTAAGAAATGTTTTTTTTTCAAAATACCTATATTTCAAAAAAATAAATTTTATACTCATCTAAAGATTGGAAATCATTAACGAAACAACTTATGAAAATTTGAGTTTGATATCGTGAACGGTTTAGGAGTTATACGCGTTTCAAGTGATAAAAATACAGCCTGATTTTACATTTCCAGGTTTGCACGATGCAAGCCTTTTTTAAAACAGTCATATCTCTGTTAATATTCAGACAAGCAAGATGTTTCTTACACGGAACGAAAGACGAAAGTCTATATTTGTATTTAGAGTTTATAGTTTAAGAAAACAATTAACGGCCTTTGAGTAATTGGCCCGAGAAAAGGAGTAATTTTCGACTTTTGCGAGATAAGAAGGGGTCACCCTTCAAATTTTCCTAAATTTCAATGAAAAATCGGATTTTGAGTTATACATATAGGTTGAAGCAGCATTTAACGTAGATTGACGTGGTGCCAATAGTTTTTCAAAATTTTGCCTTGTTCTTGAGTTATTGGCATTTTTGTGAAAGTAAAATTATCGTTACAATGTACTGACAGGTGCTGCTAAAAGCGGATTTCCGTCGAACTATTAAACACATGAATGCTTTAAACAATACTAAATTATAAAATTACTAGATTTATAGAGCCAATAACTCGAAACCGTTTATAAATTCCTTAAGATTGATGACAAAAAATGAAAATATAGATATTCCTCTTTTATTCAGTATAAACATATCTTGATGTGATAAAAATTTAAAGAATAATGACGGTTTCAAAAGTACCCTGCATCTCGTTGTTTCCAAATTTATTCCGCCTGTTCTTATTACCTTAAGACGTATAACAGTTCTAGATATCGGGAATGACACATACCTCAGATATCAAAATAGTAAGAAAAAGGGCAGAAATGAAGTTTTAAACTTGACGACAATAGTATTTATCATAATTCGAGGACGGTATGCTCAAACGCCTAGACTTCTTGTTTACTGCATAACAGGTTAGTTGCAATAAGTGCATTTTTTGAAAATGAAGGGGCCAAGTTCACAAAACATTGATACTGTATAAATGTTACTTTCGTTGGCTCTGTCGGTAACCAAATGGTTTCAGAACATGTGAAATATTACACCCATCCTGAAGCCTCCAATAGGGAGTCTGTCTATATTTACGTACGCAATCCTGCAGACGTGATGTCACGATTCCTTGTAATTCTACCCTAACTCCTACCCTAAAGTAATATGTTTATAAAACTATAGCTGCAGACATCTTGACTGTTATTTGGTTTTAATTTACAGAAGAGATAAATATTGTTTTGATATTGTAAGAAATAGCTTTTCCAAGTGAAACCTCTTATACCGACGCCTACATAAATTTATTGGAAGGATATAATAATTTCGCGTCAGTATAAGTTCCGTCAGGTTACGCTTTGAATCACATCAAAGTAAAATAAATGATAAACCATCATTTCATATTTCAGTTCATTTTGTGCTTTAAGTTATGTTGTAAAACAATTGTTTTTAAACGCGTAGGTTATGTTACATTATTTATTGCACATTGTTAAGAAAAAAGGATATTATTATTATATAGTTTTGTTCAACTAAGTTTCATCGAAGATAATGGACTACAAAGTTCAAGAGTTTTGACCAGATAATAAATATAACAGATAATAGAAATAACTCAATATAACGATAGTAATAAGTTATGTATTTTCATTTCTACAAATATAAGTATAGACTTTTTGCTTTCATTTGGTATAGAAAAAAGTTAGTTGTGATGAATAATTAAAATATATGATTGTTTTAAAACTGTCTTTTATATTGCTGCTTTAACAAGTAGCCTGGATGTGTTTTATCATTTTTAAAGCGTTTATCTACTAATCCATCAGACTTAAATATTTGTCAATTTGTTTATTTAGTGATTTTTCATCGATATAGTTATAGAAAACTGTAAAAAAAAGTAAGAAATGTTTTTTTTTCAAAATACCTATATTTCAAAAAAATAAATTTTATACACATCTAAAGATTGGAAATCATTAACGAAACAACTTATGAAAATTTGAGTTTGATATCTTGAACGGTTTAGGAGTTATACGCGTTTCAAGTGATAAAAATACAGCCTGATTTTACATTTCCAGGTTTGCACGATGCAAGCCTTTTTTAAAACAGTCATATCTCTGTTAATATTCAGACAAGCAAGATGTTTCTTACACGGAACGAAAGACGAAAGTCTATATTTGTATTTAGAGTTTATAGTTTAAGAAAACAATTAACGGCCTTTGAGTAATTGGCCCGAGAAAAGGAGTAATTTTCGACTTTTGCGAGATAAGAAGGGGTCACCCTTCAAATTTTCCTAAATTTCAATGAAAAATCGGATTTTGAGTTATACATATAGGTTGAAGCAGCATTTAACGTAGATTGACGTGGTGCCAATAGTTTTTCAAAATTTTGCCTTGTTCTTGAGTTATTGGCATTTTTGTGAAAGTAAAATTATCGTTACAATGTACTGACAGGTGCTGCTAAAAGCGGATTTCCGTCGAACTATTAAACACATGAATGCTTTAAACAATACTAAATTATAAAATTACTAGATTTATAGAGCCAATAACTCGAAACCGTTTATAAATTCCTTAAGATTGATGACAAAAAATGAAAATATAGATATTCCTCTTTCATTCAGTATAAACATATCTTGATGTGATAAAAATTTAAAGAATAATGACGGTTTCAAAAGTACCCTGCATCTCGTTGTTTCCAAATTTATTCCGCCTGTTCTTATTACCTTAAGACGTATAACAGTTCTAGATATCGGGAATGACACATACCCCAGATATCAAAATAGTAAGAAAAAGGGCAGAAATGAAGTTTTAAACTTGACGACAATAGTATTTATCATAATTCGAGGACGGTATGCTCAAACGCCTAGACTTCTTGTTTACTGCATAACAGGTTAGTTGCAATAAGTGCATTTTTTGAAAATGAAGGGGCCAAGTTCACAAAACATTGATACTGTATAAATGTTACTTTCGTTGGCTCTGTCGGTGACCAAATGGTTTCAGAACATGTGAATATTACACCCATCCTGAAGCCTCCAATAGGGAGTCTGTCTATATTTACGTACGCAATCCTGCAGACGTGATGTCACGATTCCTTGTAATTCTACCCTAACTCCTACCCTAAAGTAATATGTTTATAAAACTATAGCTGCAGACATCTTGACTGTTATTTGGTTTTAATTTACAGAAGAGATAAATATTGTTTTGATATTGTAAGAAATAGCTTTTCCAAGTGAAACCTCTTATACCGACGCCTACATAAATTTATTGGAAGGATATAATAATTTCGCGTCAGTATAAGTTCCGTCAGGTTACGCTTTGAATCACATCAAAGTAAAATAAATGATAAACCATCATTTCATATTTCAGTTCATTTTGTGCTTTAAGTTATGTTGTAAAACAATTGTTTTTAAACGCGTAGGTTATGTTACATTATTTATTGCACATTGTTAAGAAAAAAGGATATTATTATTATATAGTTTTGTTCAACTAAGTTTCATCGAAGATAATGGACTACAAAGTTCAAGAGTTTTGACCAGATAATAAATATAACAGATAATAGAAATAACTCAATATAACGATAGTAATAAGTTATGTATTTTCATTTCTACAAATATAAGTATAGACTTTTTGCTTTCATTTGGTATAGAAAAAAGTTAGTTGTGATGAATAATTAAAATATATGATTGTTTTAAAACTGTCTTTTATATTGCTGCTTTAACAAGTAGCCTGGATGTGTTTTATCATTTTTAAAGCGTTTATCTACTAATCCATCAGACTTAAATATTTGTCAATTTGTTTATTTAGTGATTTTTCATCGATATAGTTATAGAAAACTGTAAAAAAAAGTAAGAAATGTTTTTTTTTCAAAATACCTATATTTCAAAAAAATAAATTTTATACTCATCTAAAGATTGGAAATCATTAACGAAACAACTTATGAAAATTTGAGTTTGATATCGTGAACGGTTTAGGAGTTATACGCGTTTCAAGTGATAAAAATACAGCCTGATTTTACATTTCCAGGTTTGCACGATGCAAGCCTTTTTTAAAACAGTCATATCTCTGTTAATATTCAGACAAGCAAGATGTTTCTTACACGGAACGAAAGACGAAAGTCTATATTTGTATTTAGAGTTTATAGTTTAAGAAAACAATTAACGGCCTTTGAGTAATTGGCCCGAGAAAAGGAGTAATTTTCGACCTTTGCGAGATAAGAAGGGGTCACCCTTCAAATTTTCCTAAATTTCAATGAAAAATCGGATTTTGAGTTATACATATAGGTTGAAGCAGCATTTAACGTAGATTGACGTGGTGCCAATAGTTTTTCAAAATTTTGCCTTGTTCTTGAGTTATTGGCATTTTTGTGAAAGTAAAATTATCGTTACAATGTACTGACAGGTGCTGCTAAAAGCGGATTTCCGTCGAACTATTAAACACATGAATGCTTTAAACAATACTAAATTATAAAATTACTAGATTTATAGAGCCAATAACTCGAAACCGTTTATAAATTCCTTAAGATTGATGACAAAAAATGAAAATATAGATATTCCTCTTTTATTCAGTATAAACATATCTTGATGTGATAAAAATTTAAAGAATAATGACGGTTTCAAAAGTACCCTGCATCTCGTTGTTTCCAAATTTATTCCGCCTGTTCTTATTACCTTAAGACGTATAACAGTTCTAGATATCGGGAATGACACATACCCCAGATATCAAAATAGTAAGAAAAAGGGCAGAAATGAAGTTTTAAACTTGACGACAATAGTATTTATCATAATTCGAGGACGGTATGCTCAAACGCCTAGACTTCTTGTTTACTGCATAACAGGTTAGTTGCAATAAGTGCATTTTTTGAAAATGAAGGGGCCAAGTTCACAAAACATTGATACTGTATAAATGTTACTTTCGTTGGCTCTGTCGGTAACCAAATGGTTTCAGAACATGTGAAATATTACACCCATCCTGAAGCCTCCAATAGAGAGTCTGTCTATATTTACGTACGTAATCCTGCAGAAGTGATGTCACGATTCCTTGTAATTCTACCCTAACTCCTACCCTGAAGTAATATGTTTATAAAACTATAGCTGCAGACATCTTGACTGTTATTTGGTTTTAATTTACAGAAGAGATAAATATTGTTTTGATATTGTAAGAAATAGCTTTTCCAAGTGAAACCTCTTATACCGACGCCTACATAAATTTATTGGAAGGATATAATAATTTCGCGTCAGTATAAGTTCCGTCAGGTTACGCTTTGAATCACATCAAAGTAAAATAAATGATAAACCATCATTTCATATTTCAGTTCATTTTGTGCTTTAAGTTATGTTGTAAAACAATTGTTTTTAAACGCGTAGGTTATGTTACATTATTTATTGCACATTGTTAAGAAAAAAGGATATTATTATTATATAGTTTTGTTCAACTAAGTTTCATCGAAGATAATGGACTACAAAGTTCAAGAGTTTTGACCAGATAATAAATATAACAGATAATAGAAATAACTCAATATAACGATAGTAATAAGTTATGTATTTTCATTTCTACAAATATAAGTATAGACTTTTTGCTTTCATTTGGTATAGAAAAAAGTTAGTTGTGATGAATAATTAAAATATATGATTGTTTTAAAACTGTCTTTTATATTGCTGCTTTAACAAGTAGCCTGGATGTGTTTTATCATTTTTAAAGCGTTTATCTACTAATCCATCAGACTTAAATATTTGTCAATTTGTTTATTTAGTGATTTTTCATCGATATAGTTATAGAAAACTGTAAAAAAAAGTAAGAAATGTTTTTTTTTCAAAATACCTATATTTCAAAAAAATAAATTTTATACTCATCTAAAGATTGGAAATCATTAACGAAACAACTTATGAAAATTTGAGTTTGATATCGTGAACGGTTTAGGAGTTATACGCGTTTCAAGTGATAAAAATACAGCCTGATTTTACATTTCCAGGTTTGCACGATGCAAGCCTTTTTTAAAACAGTCATATCTCTGTTAATATTCAGACAAGCAAGATGTTTCTTACACGGAACGAAAGACGAAAGTCTATATTTGTATTTAGAGTTTATAGTTTAAGAAAACAATTAACGGCCTTTGAGTAATTGGCCCGAGAAAAGGAGTAATTTTCGACTTTTGCGAGATAAGAAGGGGTCACCCTTCAAATTTTCCTAAATTTCAATGAAAAATCGGATTTTGAGTTATACATATAGGTTGAAGCAGCATTTAACGTAGATTGACGTGGTGCCAATAGTTTTTCAAAATTTTGCCTTGTTCTTGAGTTATTGGCATTTTTGTGAAAGTAAAATTATCGTTACAATGTACTGACAGGTGCTGCTAAAAGCGGATTTCCGTCGAACTATTAAACACATGAATGCTTTAAACAATACTAAATTATAAAATTACTAGATTTATAGAGCCAATAACTCGAAACCGTTTATAAATTCCTTAAGATTGATGACAAAAAATGAAAATATAGATATTCCTCTTTTATTCAGTATAAACATATCTTGATGTGATAAAAATTTAAAGAATAATGACGGTTTCAAAAGTACCCTGCATCTCGTTGTTTCCAAATTTATTCCGCCTGTTCTTATTACCTTAAGACGTATAACAGTTCTAGATATCGGGAATGACACATACCCCAGATATCAAAATAGTAAGAAAAAGGGCAGAAATGAAGTTTTAAACTTGACGACAATAGTATTTATCATAATTCGAGGACGGTATGCTCAAACGCCTAGACTTCTTGTTTACTGCATAACAGGTTAGTTGCAATAAGTGCATTTTTTGAAAATGAAGGGGCCAAGTTCACAAAACATTGATACTGTATAAATGTTACTTTCGTTGGCTCTGTCGGTAACCAAATGGTTTCAGAACATGTGAAATATTACACCCATCCTGAAGCCTCCAATAGAGAGTCTGTCTATATTTACGTACGTAATCCTGCAGAAGTGATGTCACGATTCCTTGTAATTCTACCCTAACTCCTACCCTGAAGTAATATGTTTATAAAACTATAGCTGCAGACATCTTGACTGTTATTTGGTTTTAATTTACAGAAGAGATAAATATTGTTTTGATATTGTAAGAAATAGCTTTTCCAAGTGAAACCTCTTATACCGACGCCTACATAAATTTATTGGAAGGATATAATAATTTCGCGTCAGTATAAGTTCCGTCAGGTTACGCTTTGAATCACATCAAAGTAAAATAAATGATAAACCATCATTTCATATTTCAGTTCATTTTGTGCTTTAAGTTATGTTGTAAAACAATTGTTTTTAAACGCGTAGGTTATGTTACATTATTTATTGCACATTGTTAAGAAAAAAGGATATTATTATTATATAGTTTTGTTCAACTAAGTTTCATCGAAGATAATGGACTACAAAGTTCAAGAGTTTTGACCAGATAATAAATATAACAGATAATAGAAATAACTCAATATAACGATAGTAATAAGTTATGTATTTTCATTTCTACAAATATAAGTATAGACTTTTTGCTTTCATTTGGTATAGAAAAAAGTTAGTTGTGATGAATAATTAAAATATATGATTGTTTTAAAACTGTCTTTTATATTGCTGCTTTAACAAGTAGCCTGGATGTGTTTTATCATTTTTAAAGCGTTTATCTACTAATCCATCAGACTTAAATATTTGTCAATTTGTTTATTTAGTGATTTTTCATCGATATAGTTATAGAAAACTGTAAAAAAAAGTAAGAAATGTTTTTTTTTCAAAATACCTATATTTCAAAAAAATAAATTTTATACTCATCTAAAGATTGGAAATCATTAACGAAACAACTTATGAAAATTTGAGTTTGATATCGTGAACGGTTTAGGAGTTATACGCGTTTCAAGTGATAAAAATACAGCCTGATTTTACATTTCCAGGTTTGCACGATGCAAGCCTTTTTTAAAACAGTCATATCTCTGTTAATATTCAGACAAGCAAGATGTTTCTTACACGGAACGAAAGACGAAAGTCTATATTTGTATTTAGAGTTTATAGTTTAAGAAAACAATTAACGGCCTTTGAGTAATTGGCCCGAGAAAAGGAGTAATTTTCGACTTTTGCGAGATAAGAAGGGGTCACCCTTCAAATTTTCCTAAATTTCAATGAAAAATCGGATTTTGAGTTATACATATAGGTTGAAGCAGCATTTAACGTAGATTGACGTGGTGCCAATAGTTTTTCAAAATTTTGCCTTGTTCTTGAGTTATTGGCATTTTTGTGAAAGTAAAATTATCGTTACAATGTACTGACAGGTGCTGCTAAAAGCGGATTTCCGTCGAACTATTAAACACATGAATGCTTTAAACAATACTAAATTATAAAATTACTAGATTTATAGAGCCAATAACTCGAAACCGTTTATAAATTCCTTAAGATTGATGACAAAAAATGAAAATATAGATATTCCTCTTTTATTCAGTATAAACATATCTTGATGTGATAAAAATTTAAAGAATAATGACGGTTTCAAAAGTACCCTGCATCTCGTTGTTTCCAAATTTATTCCGCCTGTTCTTATTACCTTAAGACGTATAACAGTTCTAGATATCGGGAATGACACATACCCCAGATATCAAAATAGTAAGAAAAAGGGCAGAAATGAAGTTTTAAACTTGACGACAATAGTATTTATCATAATTCGAGGACGGTATGCTCAAACGCCTAGACTTCTTGTTTACTGCATAACAGGTTAGTTGCAATAAGTGCATTTTTTGAAAATGAAGGGGCCAAGTTCACAAAACATTGATACTGTATAAATGTTACTTTCGTTGGCTCTGTCGGTAACCAAATGGTTTCAGAACATGTGAAATATTACACCCATCCTGAAGCCTCCAATAGAGAGTCTGTCTATATTTACGTACGTAATCCTGCAGAAGTGATGTCACGATTCCTTGTAATTCTACCCTAACTCCTACCCTGAAGTAATATGTTTATAAAACTATAGCTGCAGACATCTTGACTGTTATTTGGTTTTAATTTACAGAAGAGATAAATATTGTTTTGATATTGTAAGAAATAGCTTTTCCAAGTGAAACCTCTTATACCGACGCCTACATAAATTTATTGGAAGGATATAATAATTTCGCGTCAGTATAAGTTCCGTCAGGTTACGCTTTGAATCACATCAAAGTAAAATAAATGATAAACCATCATTTCATATTTCAGTTCATTTTGTGCTTTAAGTTATGTTGTAAAACAATTGTTTTTAAACGCGTAGGTTATGTTACATTATTTATTGCACATTGTTAAGAAAAAAGGATATTATTATTATATAGTTTTGTTCAACTAAGTTTCATCGAAGATAATGGACTACAAAGTTCAAGAGTTTTGACCAGATAATAAATATAACAGATAATAGAAATAACTCAATATAACGATAGTAATAAGTTATGTATTTTCATTTCTACAAATATAAGTATAGACTTTTTGCTTTCATTTGGTATAGAAAAAAGTTAGTTGTGATGAATAATTAAAATATATGATTGTTTTAAAACTGTCTTTTATATTGCTGCTTTAACAAGTAGCCTGGATGTGTTTTATCATTTTTAAAGCGTTTATCTACTAATCCATCAGACTTAAATATTTGTCAATTTGTTTATTTAGTGATTTTTCATCGATATAGTTATAGAAAACTGTAAAAAAAAGTAAGAAATGTTTTTTTTTCAAAATACCTATATTTCAAAAAAATAAATTTTATACACATCTAAAGATTGGAAATCATTAACGAAACAACTTATGAAAATTTGAGTTTGATATCTTGAACGGTTTAGGAGTTATACGCGTTTCAAGTGATAAAAATACAGCCTGATTTTACATTTCCAGGTTTGCACGATGCAAGCCTTTTTTAAAACAGTCATATCTCTGTTAATATTCAGACAAGCAAGATGTTTCTTACACGGAACGAAAGACGAAAGTCTATATTTGTATTTAGAGTTTATAGTTTAAGAAAACAATTAACGGCCTTTGAGTAATTGGCCCGAGAAAAGGAGTAATTTTCGACTTTTGCGAGATAAGAAGGGGTCACCCTTCAAATTTTCCTAAATTTCAATGAAAAATCTGATTTTGAGTTATACATATAGGTTGAAGCAGCATTTAACGTAGATTGACGTGGTGCCAATAGTTTTTCAAAATTTTGCCTTGTTCTTGAGTTATTGGCATTTTTGTGAAAGTAAAATTATCGTTACAATGTACTGACAGGTGCTGCTAAAAGCGGATTTCCGTCGAACTATTAAACACATGAATGCTTTAAACAATACTAAATTATAAAATTACTAGATTTATAGAGCCAATAACTCGAAACCGTTTATAAATTCCTTAAGATTGATGACAAAAAATGAAAATATAGATATTCCTCTTTCATTCAGTATAAACATATCTTGATGTGATAAAAATTTAAAGAATAATGACGGTTTCAAAAGTACCCTGCATCTCGTTGTTTCCAAATTTATTCCGCCTGTTCTTATTACCTTAAGACGTATAACAGTTCTAGATATCGGGAATGACACATACCCCAGATATCAAAATAGTAAGAAAAAGGGCAGAAATGAAGTTTTAAACTTGACGACAATAGTATTTATCATAATTCGAGGACGGTATGCTCAAACGCCTAGACTTCTTGTTTACTGCATAACAGGTTAGTTGCAATAAGTGCATTTTTTGAAAATGAAGGGGCCAAGTTCACAAAACATTGATACTGTATAAATGTTACTTTCGTTGGCTCTGTCGGTGACCAAATGGTTTCAGAACATGTGAAATATTACACCCATCCTGAAGCCTCCAATAGGGAGTCTGTCTATATTTACGTACGCAATCCTGCAGACGTGATGTCACGATTCCTTGTAATTCTACCCTAACTCCTACCCTAAAGTAATATGTTTATAAAACTATAGCTGCAGACATCTTGACTGTTATTTGGTTTTAATTTACAGAAGAGATAAATATTGTTTTGATATTGTAAGAAATAGCTTTTCCAAGTGAAACCTCTTATACCGACGCCTACATAAATTTATTGGAAGGATATAATAATTTCGCGTCAGTATAAGTTCCGTCAGGTTACGCTTTGAATCACATCAAAGTAAAATAAATGATAAACCATCATTTCATATTTCAGTTCATTTTGTGCTTTAAGTTATGTTGTAAAACAATTGTTTTTAAACGCGTAGGTTATGTTACATTATTTATTGCACATTGTTAAGAAAAAAGGATATTATTATTATATAGTTTTGTTCAACTAAGTTTCATCGAAGATAATGGACTACAAAGTTCAAGAGTTTTGACCAGATAATAAATATAACAGATAATAGAAATAACTCAATATAACGATAGTAATAAGTTATGTATTTTCATTTCTACAAATATAAGTATAGACTTTTTGCTTTCATTTGGTATAGAAAAAAGTTAGTTGTGATGAATAATTAAAATATATGATTGTTTTAAAACTGTCTTTTATATTGCTGCTTTAACAAGTAGCCTGGATGTGTTTTATCATTTTTAAAGCGTTTATCTACTAATCCATCAGACTTAAATATTTGTCAATTTGTTTATTTAGTGATATTTCATCGATATAGTTATAGAAAACTGTAAAAAAAAGTAAGAAATGTTTTTTTTCAAAATACCTATATTTCAAAAAAATAAATTTTATACACATCTAAAGATTGGAAATCATTAACGAAACAACCTGTGAAAATTTGAGTTTGATATCTTAAACGGTTTAGGAGTCATACGCGTTTTAAGTGATAAAAATACAGCCTGATTTCACATTTCCAGGTTTGCACGATGCAAGCCTTTTTTAAAACAGTCATATCTCTGTTAATATTCAGACAAGCAAGATGTTTCTTACACGGAACGAAAGACGAAAGTCTATATTTGTATTTAGAGTTTATAGTTTAAGAAAACAATTAACGGCCTTTGAGTAATTGGCCCGAGAAAAGGAGTAATTTTCGACTTTTGCGAGATAAGAAGGGGTCACCCTTCAAATTTTCCTAAATTTCAATGAAAAATCTGATTTTGAGTTATACATATAGGTTGAAGCAGCATTTAACGTAGATTGACGTGGTGCCAATAGTTTTTCAAAATTTTGCCTTGTTCTTGAGTGTTTGGCATTTTTGTGAAAGTAAAATTATCGTTACAATGTACTGACAGGTGCTGCTAAAAGCGGATTTCCGTCGAACTATTAAACACATGAATGCTTTAAACAATACTAAATTATAAAATTACTAGATTTATAGAGCCAATAACTCGAAACCGTTTATAAATTCCTTAAGATTGATGACAAAAAATGAAAATATAGATATTCCTCTTTCATTCAGTATAAACATATCTTGATGTGATAAAAATTTAAAGAATAATGACGGTTTCAAAAGTACCCTGCATCTCGTTGTTTCCAAATTTATTCCGCCTGTTCTTATTACCTTAAGAGCGTATAACAGTTCTAGATATCGGGAATGACACATACCCCAGATATCAAAATAGTAAGAAAAAGGGCAGAAATGAAGTTTTAAACTTGACGACAATAGTATTTATCATAATTCGAGGACGGTATGCTCAAACGCCTAGACTTCTTGTTTACTGCATAACAGGTTAGTTGCAATAAGTGCATTTTTTGAAAATGAAGGGGCCAAGTTCACAAAACATTGATACTGTATACATGTTACTTTCGTTGGCTCTGTCGGTGACCAAATGGTTTCAGAACATGTGAAATATTACACCCATCCTGAAGCCTCCAATAGGGAGTCTGTCTATATTTACGTACGCAATCCTGCAGACGTGATGTCACGATTCCTTGTAATTCTACCCTAACTCCTACCCTAAAGTAATATGTTTATAAAACTATAGCTGCAGACATCTTGACTGTTATTTGGTTTTAATTTACAGAAGAAATAAATATTGTTTTAATATTGTAAGAAATAGCTTTTCCAAGTGAAACCTCTTATACCGACGCCTACATAAATTTATTGGAAGGGTATAATAATTTCGCGTCAGTATAACTTCCGTCAGGTTACGCTTTGAATCACATCAAAGTAAAATAAATGATAAACCATCATTTCATATTTCAGTTCATTTTATGCTTTAAGTTATGTTGTAAAACAATTGTTTTTAAACGCATAGGTTATGTTACATTATTTATTGCACATTGTTAAGAAAAAAGGTTATTATTATTATATAGTTTTGTTCAACTAAGTTTCATCGAAGATAATGGACTACAAAGTTCAAGAGTTTTGACCAGATAATAAATATAACAGATAATAGAAATAACTCAATATAACGATAGTAATAAGTTATGTATTTTCATTTCTACAAATATAAGTATAGACTTTTTGCTTTCATTTGGTATAGAAAAAAGTTAGTTGTGATGAATAATTAAAATATATGATTGTTTTAAAACTGTCTTTTATATTGCTGCTTTAACAAGTAGCCTGGATGTGTTTTATCATTTTTAAAGCGTTTATCTACTAATCCATCAGACTTAAATATTTTTCAATTTGTTTATTTAGTGATTTTTCATCGATATAGTTATAGAAAACTGTAAAAAAAAAGTAAGAAATGTTTTTTTTTCAAAATACCTATATTTCAAAAAAAATAAATTTTATACACATCTAAAGATTGGAAATCATTAACGAAACAACTTATGAAAATTTGAGTTTGATATCTTGAACGGTTTAGGAGTTATACGCGTTTCAAGTGATAAAAATACAGCCTGATTTTACATTTCCAGGTTTGCACGATGCAAGCCTTTTTTAAAACAGTCATATCTCTGTTAATATTCAGACAAGCAAGATGTTTCTTACACGGAACGAAAGACGAAAGTCTATATTTGTATTTAGAGTTTATAGTTTAAGAAAACAATTAACGGCCTTTGAGTAATTGGCCCGAGAAAAGGAGTAATTTTCGACTTTTGCGAGGTAAGAAGGGGTCACCCTTCAAATTTTCCTAAATTTCAATGAAAAATCGGATTTTGAGTTATACATATAGGTTGAAGCAGCATTTAACGTAGATTGACGTGGTGCCAATAGTTTTTCAAAATTTTGCCTTGTTCTTGAGTTATTGGCATTTTTGTGAAAGTAAAATTATCGTTACAATGTACTGACAGGTGCTGCTAAAAGCGGATTTCCGTCGAACTATTAAACACATGAATGCTTTAAACAATACTAAATTATAAAATTACTAGATTTATAGAGCCAATAACTCGAAACCGTTTATAAATTCCTTAAGATTGATGACAAAAAATGAAAATATAGATATTCCTCTTTCATTCAGTATAAACATATCTTGATGTGATAAAAATTTAAAGAATAATGACGGTTTCAAAAGTACCCTGCATCTCGTTGTTTCCAAATTTATTCCGCCTGTTCTTATTACCTTAAGACGTATAACAGTTCTAGATATCGGGAATGACACATACCCCAGATATCAAAATAGTAAGAAAAAGGGCAGAAATGAAGTTTTAAACTTGACGACAATAGTATTTATCATAATTCGAGAACGGTATGCTCAAACGCCTAGACTTCTTGTTTACTGCATAACAGGTTAGTTGCAATAAGTGCATTTTTTGAAAATGAAAGGGCCAAGTTCACAAAACATTGATACTGTATAAATGTTACTTTCGTTGGCTCTGTCGGTAACCAAATGGTTTCAGAACATGTGAAATATTACACCCATCCTGAAGCCTCCAATAGAGAGTCTGTCTATATTTACGTACGCAATCCTGCAGACGTGATGTCACGATTCCTTGTAATTCTACCCTAACTCCTACCCTGAAGTAATATGTTTATAAAACTATAGCTGCAGACATCTTGACTGTTATTTGGTTTTAATTTACAGAAGAAATAAATATTGTTTTGATATTGTAAGAAATAGCTTTTCCAAGTGAAACCTCTTATACCGACGCCTACATAAATTTATTGGAAGGATATAATAATTTCGCGTCAGTATAACTTCCGTCAGGTTACGCTTTGAATCACATCAAAGTAAAATAAATGATAAACCATCATTTCATATTTCAGTTCATTTTGTGCTTTAAGTTATGTTGTAAAACAATTGTTTTTAAACGCGTAGGTTATGTTACATTATTTATTGCACATTGTTAAGAAAAAAGGTTATTATTATTATATAGTTTTGTTCAACTAAGTTTTATCGAAGATAATGGACTACAAAGTTCAAGAGTTTTGACCAGATAATAGAAATAACTCAATATAACGATAGTAATAAGTTATGTATTTTCATTTCTACAAATATAAGTATAGACTTTTTGCTTTCATTTGGTATAGAAAAAAGTTAGTTGTGATGAATAATTAAAATATATGATTGTTTTAAAACTGTCTTTTATATTGCTGCTTTAACAAGTAGCCTGGATGTGTTTTATCATTTTTAAAGCGTTTATCTACTAATCCATCAGACTTAAATATTTGTCAATTTGTTTATTTAGTGATTTTTCATCGATATAGTTATAGAAAACTGTAAAAAAAAGTAAGAAATGTTTTTTTTTCAAAATACCTATATTTCAAAAAAATAAATTTTATACACATCTAAAGATTGGAAATCATTAACGAAACAACTTATGAAAATTTGAGTTTGATATCTTGAACGGTTTAGGAGTTATACGCGTTTCAAGTGATAAAAATACAGCCTGATTTTACATTTCCAGGTTTGCACGATGCAAGCCTTTTTTAAAACAGTCATATCTCTGTTAATATTCAGACAAGCAAGATGTTTCTTACACGGAACGAAAGACGAAAGTCTATATTTGTATTTAGAGTTTATAGTTTAAGAAAACAATTAACGGCCTTTGAGTAATTGGCCCGAGAAAAGGAATAATTTTCGACTTTTGCGAGATAAGAAGGGGTGACCCTTCAAATTTTCCTAAATTTCAATGAAAAATCGGATTTTGAGTTATACATATAGGTTGAAGCAGCATTTAACGTAGATTGACGTGGTGCCAATAGTTTTTCAAAATTTTGCCTTGTTCTTGAGTTATTGGCATTTTTGTGAAAGTAAAATTATCGTTACAATGTACTGACAGGTGCTGCTAAAAGCGGATTTCCGTCGAACTATTAAACACATGAATGCTTTAAACAATACTAAATTATAAAATTACTAGATTTATAGAGCCAATAACTCGAAACCGTTTATAAATTCCTTAAGATTGATGACAAAAAATGAAAATATAGATATTCCTCTTTCATTCAGTATAAACATATCTTGATGTGATAAAAATTTAAAGAATAATGACGGTTTCAAAAGTACCCTGCATCTCGTTGTTTCCAAATTTATTCCGCCTGTTCTTATTACCTTAAGACGTATAACAGTTCTAGATATCGGGAATGACACATACCCCAGATATCAAAATAGTAAGAAAAAGGGCAGAAATGAAGTTTTAAACTTGACGACAATAGTATTTATCATAATTCGAGAACGGTATGCTCAAACGCCTAGACTTCTTGTTTACTGCATAACAGGTTAGTTGCAATAAGTGCATTTTTTGAAAATGAAGGGGCCAAGTTCACAAAACATTGATACTGTATAAATGTTACTTTCGTTGGCTCTGTCGGTAACCAAATGGTTTCAGAACATGTGAAATATTACACCCATCCTGAAGCCTCCAATAGAGAGTCTGTCTATATTTACGTACGCAATCCTGCAGAAGTGATGTCACGATTCCTTGTAATTCTACCCTAACTCCTACCCTGAAGTAATATGTTTATAAAACTATAGCTGCAGACATCTTGACTGTTATTTGGTTTTAATTTACAGAAGAAATAAATATTGTTTTGATATTGTAAGAAATAGCTTTTCCAAGTGAAACCTCTTATACCGACGCCTACATAAATTTATTGGAAGGATATAATAATTTCGCGTCAGTATAACTTCCGTCAGGTTACGCTTTGAATCACATCAAAGTAAAATAAATGATAAACCATCATTTCATATTTCAGTTCATTTTGTGCTTTAAGTTATGTTGTAAAACAATTGTTTTTAAACGCATAGGTTATGTTACATTATTTATTGCACATTGTTAAGAAAAAAGGTTATTATTATTATATAGTTTTGTTCAACTAAGTTTTTTCGAAGATAATGGACTACAAAGTTCAAGAGTTGTGACCAGATAATAGAAATAACTCAATATAACGATAGTAATAAGTTATGTATTTTCATTTCTACAAATATAAGTATAGACTTTTTGCTTTCATTTGGTATAGAAAAAAGTTAGTTGTGATGAATAATTAAAATATATGATTGTTTTAAAACTGTCTTTTATATTGCTGCTTTAACAAGTAGCCTGGATGTGTTTTATCATTTTTAAAGCGTTTATCTACTAATCCATCAGACTTAAATATTTTTCAATTTGTTTATTTAGTGATTTTTCATCGATATAGTTATAGAAAACTGTAAAAAAAAAGTAAGAAATGTTTTTTTTTCAAAATACCTATATTTCAAAAAAAATAAATTTTATACACATCTAAAGATTGGAAATCATTAACGAAACAACTTATGAAAATTTGAGTTTGATATCTTGAACGGTTTAGGAGTTATACGCGTTTCAAGTGATAAAAATACAGCCTGATTTTACATTTCCAGGTTTGCACGATGCAAGCCTTTTTTAAAACAGTCATATCTCTGTTAATATTCAGACAAGCAAGATATTTCTTACACGGAACGAAAGACGAAAGTCTATATTTGTATTTAGAGTTTATAGTTTAAGAAAACAATTAACGGCCTTTGAGTAATTGGCCCGAGAAAAGGAGTAATTTTCGACTTTTGCGAGGTAAGAAGGGGTCACCCTTCAAATTTTCCTAAATTTCAATGAAAAATCGGATTTTGAGTTATACATATAGGTGGAAGCAGCATTTAACGTAGATTGACGTGGTGCCAATAGTTTTTCAAAATTTTGCCTTGTTCTTGAGTTATTGGCATTTTTGTGAAAGTAAAATTATCGTTACAATGTACTGACAGGTGCTGCTAAAAGCGGATTTCCGTCGAACTATTAAACACATGAATGCTTTAAACAATACTAAATTATAAAATTACTAGATTTATAGAGCCAATAACTCGAAACCGTTTATAAATTCCTTAAGATTGATGACAAAAATTGAAAATATAGATATTCCTCTTTCATTCAGTATAAACATATCTTGATGTGATAAAAATTTAAAGAATAATGACGGTTTCAAAAGTACCCTGCATCTCGTTGTTTCCAAATTTATTCCGCCTGTTCTTATTACCTTAAGACGTATAACAGTTCTAGATATCGGGAATGACACATACCCCAGATATCAAAATAGTAAGAAAAAGGGCAGAAATGAAGTTTTAAACTTGACGACAATAGTATTTATCATAATTCGAGGACGGTATGCTCAAACGCCTAGACTTCTTGTTTACTGCTTAACAGGTTAGTTGCAATAAGTGCATTTTTTGAAAATGAAGGGGCCAAGTACACAAAACATTGATACTGTATAAATGTTACTTTCGTTGGCTCTGTCGGTAACCAAATGGTTTCAGAACATGTGAAATATTACACCCATCCTGAAGCCTCCAATAGAGAGTCTGTCTATATTTACGTACGCAATCCTGCAGACGTGATGTCACGATTCCTTGTAATTCTACCCTAACTCCTACCCTGAAGTAATATGTTTATAAAACTATAGCTGCAGACATCTTGACTGTTATTTGGTTTTAATTTACAGAAGAAATAAATATTGTTTTGATATTGTAAGAAATAGCTTTTCCAAGTGAAACCTCTTATACCGACGCCTACATAAATTTATTGGAAGGATATAATAATTTCGCGTCAGTATAACTTCCGTCAGGTTACGCTTTGAATCACATCAAAGTAAAATAAATGATAAACCATCATTTCATATTTCAGTTCATTTTGTGCTTTAAGTTATGTTGTAAAACAATTGTTTTTAAACGCGTAGGTTATGTTACATTATTTATTGCACATTGTTAAGAAAAATGGTTATTATTATTATATAGTTTTGTTCAACTAAGTTTCATCGAAGATAATGGACTACAAAGTTCAAGAGTTTTGACCAGATAATAGAAATAACTCAATATAACGATAGTAATAAGTTATGTATTTTCATTTCTACAAATATAAGTATAGACTTTTTGCTTTCATTTGGTATAGAAAAAAGTTAGTTGTGATGAATAATTAAAATATATGATTGTTTTAAAACTGTCTTTTATATTGCTGCTTTAACAAGTAGCCTGGATGTGTTTTATCATTTTTAAAGCGTTTATCTACTAATCCATCAGACTTAAATATTTGTCAATTTGTTTATTTAGTGATTTTTCATCGATATAGTTATAGAAAACTGTAAAAAAAAGTAAGAAATTTTTTTTTTCAAAATACCTATATTTCAAAAAAATAAATTTTATACACATCTAAAGATTGGAAATCATTAACGAAACAACTTATGAAAATGTTTGTGTGTGTGTGTGTGTGTGTGTGTGTGTGTGTGTGTGTGTGTGTGTGTGTGTGTGTGTGTGTGTGTGTGTGTGTGTGTGTGTGTGTGTGTGTGTGTGTGTGTGTGTGTGTGTGTGTGTGTGTGTGTGTGTGTGTGTGTGTGTGTGTGTGTGTGTGTGTGTGTGTGTGTGTGTGTGTGTGTGTGTGTGTGTGTGTGTGTGTGTGTGTGTGTGTGTGTGTGTGTGTGTGTGTGTGGAGTTGAACTAATATTAGGAATTCTTACATTATTTTGCTAACCTTCAACCACCCTACTCCAGTTTTTAAAATTCAAATGTGGAAATCTGTATGGTTGCATTCACCATCTGACTGAATACTCAAAACTTTCTATATGCCTAATTGGAGTACTTATGGTTAAAACTTACTATAAAAACACGTGTATGTAGTCGTTGTACCATTCCAAATAATTTTTGGCAAAAATTCCTCATGTTGTTAGGCAGTGTTAGGTCAAAGCAATTATAAATACTACTAACCAATGGAATGCTCTATTTCGAATGAATAAAGGTGGAGGTTTGTTAACAAGGGATACCTTGTGATTATTCTTTCAGCCTTCGCCTACCTTATTTCAGTGATCATAGATGAAAGATCGCCATGGGCTGCATCCCATAATATTTCTATGTGTTAGAGGCTACATTAAATCTCTTATAATTACACTTCAAAATTGTGTAACGAAATAAAAAATGTTAGTAAATTTTAATAAGTGGCTTTGTTTTGTTTCTTTAATATTTTTCAAAATTTTAAAATATTAAAAGAGTAAAGTCCCGTGATGTTTTAAATGTGTAAAAGGCCCAATTACGTTCAATGGGTTGCCAAGTTACGTTCAGAATTTAATTTTTTGATATGTTTCGATAGAATAAAATCAGTGAGTACACAAAACCAGTATGCATTTGACCTAACTTTATCTTACCATTTTGTAAGAGATGTGAACCTTTTGTATTTTAATTAATATTATTAGATTTGTAATAATAATTAAAGAATTAAGTGTAATTTTTCTTTATATATATAGTGTGTATTTAATTAAACCTTTTTGAAAATTCAAACGAGAACTTTGCTGTAACGTATCTGTGGCTTCAGAACGATTCTAATAGCAGCAAGACTGCCAAGTCAAATCGTTAGATGCAATTATTTATTTAAACAATTGACCCGTATTATTAGAGTCCAAATAATAATTGATATGCGAATAAAGGATTTTCAAGTAAACTAAATCACAGATTACATTTAACCGGTGGATTGGTATATTGAGGGGGGATTACAGCGTAACATTCCCAATAGAGGCTGCCACAGATCGAGCTAACCAGAATCAAACCACTACAAAAACAAAGCTCTTACTATATGTCCCAATGGTACTAAATAGAACTTAGGTTAGTTGAGATAGTCTAAGCTGATTTATTACCTACACGATATACCAATTAGTTACGTAATTTATACACAGATGCTTTCCTTTTTAAAACAGTGCACTAACTTATTGCTTATTTATCTCGAGCCGGATCGCAGGACATAAGTTTACCGAGTTTAACAACTGGAATACGTCTTATTTAGTTCTTGCTTAAATTTTCAAATATTATATCCTACATTTTATATTGTAATATGCGTAAATACCATACATACACAGTCATTTTATAATATATTAGCATACATGCCTGTAATAATGTATCCAAAGGTCAATAATTCCCCATCTTTATAATGCTGCCATGTTGATATTATGTCGGGATAAAACATGAAACAATTTTAACCTTAGTTTAGTATAAAAATTTTAATCTGGGCGTAACTTTTTAAATTTTGAATTATAGCATTTTCCTTATTCTTGACGTTCTTCATAATTTTTTCCTGCAAATTTTCAAATGTCGATGAACTTTTTATATGATTTTGACCTCATTCCCCTTTTTCTTTGTTGCTTCATTTATCAAATCAAAAATATTTAAAAAACTCCCCCTTTAAAAATGACTTACTTTAAAAGGTTTCTTTGAAATGGCTGCTTATGACACTGTATTTATATTGATATTTATGTTTATTTTTTAAAATTGAAATTTTATATTTTTTAAATTTAAAATTTTCATTGTATCGCTTAAATTCTCAAGTTAAGCCCGTTACAGTGTGTGTGTGTGTGTGTGTGTGTGTGTGTGTGTGTGTGTGTGTGTGTGTGTGTGTGTGTGTGTGTTTGTGTGTGTGTGTGTGTGTGTGTGTGTGTGTGTGTGTGTGTGTGTGTGTGTGTGTGTGTGTGTGTGTGTGTGTGTGTGTGTGTGTGTGTGTGTGTGTGTGTGTGTGTGTGTGTGTGTGTGTGTGTGTGTGTGTGTGTGAGTGTGTGAGCAATAACTGATGTACTCTCTGCACTTCAAACTGATGTACAAACCTGGCTCTGAAAATCTTTGATCTGATTACATTGAAATTTGCAATAACTGATGTTCTCTCTGCACTACAAACTGGTGTACAAGCCTGATTAGGCAGATAATGAATGACGTAATATCATCATTGCAAGTCAGTACACTTTTCATGAATTTATAAGCGACGCTGACTATTCTGCTCTTCCTGAAATCATTTCACGTAATTGTATTGCACATAGTACGACTTGTCTATTTTACATACTATAGAAAGTTAAATTTTAACAGCTCAATTCCCTCCTTTAATAAAATAAAAACCTGCCACATTGGTACGAGCACGGTTCCCAAATTGAAGGCTACAATACATTAGTTTGAATACTCTTTAGCTTACTCTCCAGTATCTGTATCTGCCCCATTCAGATCTGGTAACATTAGGTTTTAAATCTTCACAAGCATATTTTTATGTTTGTTTCAATAACTCTATTTTATTTTCATGATTGAAATCCATCTAGCTGAATCAATTATTCTATTACAGGGTTCTCATTTCTTTCTTTATAATTCCATACGTTTCTGCGAGAGTGAAATCTTTATGTTTGCACACTTGTTCCTTACTTCCGTGTAGTTGTGAGCTTCAATCTATTCGGATTTCCGGATGTGATCACGCATTTCCGCTTTGGAGATTGAATGTATGCTTTTATACCAGTAGTGCACAGCCCACAGTCCGTATGCGCCTCCAGATTTGTTTTTGCGACCCGCAGATTACTGTAAATTGTCGCTTTTGAATTAAACATTTTATTTCGATATCGTCCATCAGATGAACGAATTGATATCCTAACTTCAAGGCAAAGATTTTTAATTCATTCGTCAGTGAGTCTTATCAGAGCTTTTGAAGAAGAATGTCAAATACAAAAAGAGTTCTGGGTAACTAAACTCCCCTTTCTAGATGAATTCAACTAGTAACACAATGGACTTCTCGAAATGTAGCAATTAAATACAAATTTTGAAGGCAGATTTTCAAATCAAATATCAAGTCTTTAATAAATTTGAAAAGGTATTTGATATCTTTGCATCGTCTTAACGCATCGTCCATAAAAAGGTTAAATGTAATCTGTGATTTAGTTGAAAATCCTTTATTCGCGTATCAATTATGATTTAGACTTATCGCGTCAATTGTATATAATTGTATCTATCTAAAACTATTAGGCAAGGACATTCACTGGGGGAACCAGGTCAAATATCTAGGTGTCGTACTCGACAGAGGCTTGACTTGGGATCCTCACATGACCAACACGTTAAAACAAGCAACAATTAGATCAACACAACTATACCATATGCTTAACAGAACAAGCCCACTTTCACTACGTGCGGCCACTACTATATACGTATCTATGTGACACAGCATACTCACTTACGCTTCACCCGTCTGGGGCCATGCAGGCAACTCAGACTTCAGTTATTCCAAAACAAGGATTTGCTAATAATCACGAAGGCACCTAGATGTACAAGATTAACACTGCATCACACTGACTTGAAAGTGCCTTTAATCAAACAACACCTCCGACACTTAGCAACAAGTTTCTACAAACAGGCTCATGCACATACAACATCCACACTCATTTCCTCACTGGGTAGATATAATCCCACCCACGACATACACAGACGGCCACTGTCCCTACTGACCACCTAGTTCCAACCATAACACAATAAAATAAATAAATATATATGTATATATAGGCCTATATATATATATATATATATATATATATATATATATATATATATATATATATATATATACACTAATAGATTCTACTACACAGTTACGTTCCAGATGACGCAGGGGCACATATCTCCAGGGTCATAGCTTAGCCACAACGGAAGTACTAATTTGATTGCATGCCTTTTCAGTTTCGAGCATTCAGCAGAAGAAGAGGTGCATGCCACTCCTGCCATAGACTCACTAATAAGGTATTTGTAAAATAATACTGCTCCTTAAACCTTAGAATAAGTAGATCCTAGTCCCCAGGGTTCCTCCATGATCTGACGCGGTATTTTTCTTGGCAGGGTTTCTTTCTTGCCAGGTTTTTCACTCACCATGCTGTTTCATTTCACTATCTCCTGGGTCTCCATAGGAAGAGCTAATGAGCTTGGTACATGGGCAATAAACCCTGATCCTTCATTCGCGGTAGGAATACTAACCGCATGCGTATGCGCGACGAAGGTAGCTCGCTAGAGGATGGCTGCCACGAGGGCTGGGCGGGTTTTGAGGGCCCAGACCCGGAAAAAAATCGTAAATGTACAGCAATGCTAATCTGAAAGAAATGGTAGTACATATACGGGAATGCACCCGCATAAGGTTACACCATATGACCAAGATGTTAACTAAACTCATTATTAGAATATCCTGAAGGCCTATATAACATTCAAGAATCGAGAATCAAAAGGCAAATGGAATCAGAATGGAAATTTTTAGGGTACTATATCGGCCCATCCCTAAATCAAACCATTAAAAGCTTTGGACAGTTAAATTAATAAATAATTCTTGTGTTTGAACATAATCGTTGTTTTTATTACTATATAACATATTATATATTCTTAATAAATCAAAATATTTTAAATACAAGGGGTGTTTTATTTTTGTATTTACGTATAACCTAGGTTAAATCTTAGTTTTACCTGAAGAGGCTTATACATTTTTTGACGAAAAGTTATGAATAATATACAAATTAAAATAGTAAATATTTTATTAATTATATTTCAAGAAAACGTAACACAGTAATATAAATATATAAAGTTTAATAAATAAATAAAATAATATATATATATATATATATATATATATATATATATTTATATTAAAAATACTTTTATTGGTAAATAATTGCTTCACCTTCCTATTTTAGATCTATAATATTTTCCAAAAAGCCATATAACTAATTACAGTATCAATTGAAAGTAATACAGCTTTCATCAAAAACACTCTCACAAAATAATGCTGACATATCCCTGGTGTTGTGGGATCATAATGACAGTATCAATTGAAAGTAATACAGCTTTCATCGAAAACACTCTCACAAAATAATGCTGACATATCCCTGGTGTTGTGGGATCATATATGTTGATTTTTCCAGCTTGCAACTCGAAAAATTTGACTAAACGAAAATATATGGATCGAAATTAATTATTTATTATTTAAGACTTAAAAGTAATTGTTTTCTCGGAATTAGTTTGAGTGTGAGAAAACAGTTTAAATTGGTTAATATTTTCATAAATAAAAATATATAATTAAACTGTATGAAGCACGTTTTTTTTCCTGGGTCTGGGCTATCAAAACTAGCCCAGGCCTCGTGGTAGCCAACCTCTAGCGAGCTACCTCCGTCTCACATGCGCATGCGGTTAGTATCCCTACCGCGAGTGAAGGAAACGGGATTGATTGCCCATGTACCAAGCTCTTTCCATGGAGAATCAGGAGATAGTGAAATGAAACAGTACGGTAAGTGTCGCGCTAAGAGCGGGATGAAAAAACCTGGCAAGAAAGAAACCCTGCCAGGAAAAATCCCGCGACAGATCATGCAGGAACCCTGGGGGCTTGAATCACCTTATGCTAAGGAATAAGGAGAGGTATTACCTTGCAAATACCTTGTTAGTGAGTCTGTGGCAAGAATGGCATGTACCTCTTCTTCTGCTGCCTACTCGAAACTGAAAAGGCATGCAACCAAATTAGTACTTCCGTTGGGGCTAAGCTGCGGCCCTGGAGATGTGCCCCTGCGTCACCTGGAACATAACTGTGAAGCAGAATTTATTAGTATGTATATTTTATTTTGGTGGTATGGTGTGAGCTAGGCGGTCAGTAAGGACTGCGGCCGTCTGTGTGTGTCGTGGGTGGGGTCCAGCGCTATCGTGGATCGTAATGCAATCTAGCAGAGTAGTGCGTAACTAAGAAAAGTAGGTTAGGCAACAGGTTGCGCTGTAATCAATTATTAAATGTAACATTGGTTTTTCAAATTAATGACAAGTAAAAAGTCTCTCTATTAGCAGAATAATATCAAATAATGTTTCTAAATACTAAATTATGTAGTAAAATGTACAAATATTTGAATTTTTTCTTTTAAAACGTATCTGTTTTAGCAATATAAAACCAACCTCTCATACACTGACTGCAATGATCGTGGGTGATGTCAGTTTTGTTGCATGCTAATTCACAACTCTTTCAGTGCCTCTGGTCATTGTTAAATAACTTTAACCTAATTTTTGGAACCCAGTCGAAAGGCTGGGTAAATCAAGCATTTTAATCCAGCGTTGACTATAACGTCCAGACTATTGGCCGTTCCAAAAAGGTTGCCCCCCCCCCCGTGTAGAAGCTTCATTCAACTTTTATAAATTATATTTCAAAATTTAATAACGATGTAAATATTTTTAGTAAATTTAAAAAGTGCCTTTGTTTCGTTTCTTTAATATTTTTCAAAATTTAACTATGTTAAAACAGTAAAAACTTGTAATATTAATTGTGTAAAAGGGGCAATTGAACTTGAATGGACTGACAAAAATTGTCTGACTTGAGAAATATAGTCTCTACGAAACCTGGTTTTATATAGGTAAAACGAATGGGGTTTTTAAGACAAAAATCAAATATTTGTACGTTTTACTATATAATTTAGTAATTAAAAACATTGTTTGATATAATTCTGCCAATAGAGAGTTTTCTTACTTGTGATTAATTTGAAAAACAAATATTACATTGAATAACTGATTACAGCACTACCTGATCACAAATCCTGCTTTTCATAGTTATGCATTACTCCTCTAGAATGCATTGCGTTCCAACTTGGAAGCACTATGCAAATAGGGTTCCTGTATGATCTGTCGAGGGATATTTTCTGGCTGGGTTTCTTTCTTGCCATGTTTTTTTTTAATCCGGATCTGTACCCCGAAAACCCGCCCAGCCTTCGTGGTAGCCAACGTCTAGTGAGCTACCTCCGTCTCACTTGCACATGCGGCTAGTATCCCTACCGTGAGTCAAGGAAACGGGATCATTTGCCCATGTACCAAGCTCATATGCTCTTACCATGGAAAATTAGGAGATATTGAAATGAAACAGTTCGGCACGTGTCGAGCTAAGACCGGGATGAAAAAACATGGCAAGAAAGAAACCCTGCTAGGAAAAATCCGGCGACAGATTATGCAAGAACACATGGGGGCTTGGATCACTCTATGCTAAGGGATAAAGAGGGGTATTACCTTACAAACACTTTGTTAATGAGTCTGTGGCAAGAATGGCATGTACCTCTTCTTCTGCTGTCTACTCGAAACTGAAAAGGCATGCAGTTAAAATTAGTACTTCCTTGGGGCTATACCTAGGAACATTTTCGTTTTCTGTCTAGTGGTGTCATCTACAGTTGGAAACTAAAATATGACATAAATCATACCCTATAGTGCAGCACTGATCCATAGTTTTGTTAGTTGGTTATTGTTTGTAGCAAAGAAATAAGGTTAAAATTTAGCATCCCAAAAGTAAATATTTACTGTATTAAATATTTATTGTGCTACATTAAATTTAATTTAATTTATTTATTTAATTAATTTAATTTAATTTAATTAATAACTATTGTGCAAAAATTAAATATTTGTTGTGCTACAAAGCCATTATAAAGAATTCTATCAAATTTTACAGGGTGCTATGTCTGGGTAAGGTCCATCTAAAGGTATGTATTTTGACTACTTGTTTCTAAATGTATTCTAAACATGTTCTAAACGTAGCCATTAGTCCTAAAAAAACCTATCTGTTAAAAATGGTGACCTCTTGTACCAAGGAACACAAGTGCATGTTATACCTAGGAACATTTTCCTTTGTCCA